>JAADWH010000337.1:0-26504 GCA_023335995.1 Globisporangium nagaii
CTCCAACTTCCAGTTGCTAGTCTACGATGTCGCTGTGACCGAGGATGGCGTGAGTCGTGTTCATCCGCAGCCTCGCTTCGTCAGCCTCGGCGATTCCGAACTGACCAGTATCAGCTGTCGCACCGTCTCGTTGCGTCTGTTCCGATAATCGGCGTGGAAATACCCTGGCAAGCTGAGTAAGTTATGCAAGGAGTCCTCACAGATCACGTGTGCTGTGAGAGTTCTTTGCACTGTCAGATATATCTGCTTGCGTTGAGGCTTCACCATCGTCGACTCGAAACGAAATGCAGATCGCTGGCGTGCGGCAAACGCAGCCACTTTGGCGTTCAAGATGCTCTTCGTGCGCACCGTGATACGGGTATACCTGAGGCAGTAGCGGCCGAGCCACAGAGCCCAGTTGACAAGCATGATCTGTCCGGCGCTCTGGAGGCATCTCGAAGCGCGAGTCGCTGGCGAGGTCGGTCCTGTGTGCGTGTGTGTGCTGCTTGCAACTTGAAGAGCGAGGTTGACTCATCAACTTCGTTTATAGTGGCAGGAGGCTGCTGCTCTTATAGTCGATCCTCCACGTGTTTTTGAGCAGACGACAGCAGCATACAAAGTGCAGGTCAGCTGTCGTATTTCCGGCAGCCTTGAAGTTGCGACCGACTGTTTACGCAGTCATCGCTTTCCGCAGGGCTTCATCAACAGCTTTCGGCTGCTTCATAAAACCCCTCCCTCCCTACTGAAAGCAGGTGAAAAAATCATTGCCTTCAGTTCCGCCGCCTCGACCCAACTGCTCGGAGGTGCATTATCAGCGCTTCTCATTCTGCAATCCGCAGCCAGCAGCTCACACGCGCCAGCACCAGCGGCTCTCTCTCCGTCCCTCCCCAGCACCTCCTGCGTCAGCCAGCATGACGGTGCAGAACGTGCGCGCGCCCATCGACGCGCCGGCGCTGGAGAAGTACATCCACGCGGCGCTGGGCGACCACCACGGCGCCATCGCCGAGATCCAGCAGTTCCAGCACGGACAGTCCAACCCGACGTACCTCGTCAAGATGGCGGGCAGCGGCGCCAAGTGGGTGCTGCGCAAGAAGCCGCATGGTGACATCCTGCCGTCCGCGCACGCCGTGGAGCGCGAGTTCCGCGTGCTCAAGGCGCTGGAGTACACGGAGGTGCCGGTGCCCAAGCCCGTGCTGCTCTGTGAGAACGCCGGCGTCATCGGCACGCCATTCTACCTCATGGAGTTCGTCGAAGGCCGCATCTTCAAGGACCCAGCGCTCCCGGGCGTCAAGCCGCTCTACCGCTACGCGATGTACTCGTCGGCGCTCGACGCGCTCGTCAAGCTGCACGCGCTCGACTACAAGTCGCTGGGACTGGGCAACTTCGGCAAGCCGGACCAGTACTGCCAGCGCGTCGTGTCGCGCTGGAACAAGCAGGTCGAGGCCGGCCAGCGCGTGTTCGAGAAGGCGGGCGTGAAGGAGAACCCGCGCATGAACCACGTGAAGAAGTGGCTCGAGGGCCATGTGGACGCCGCGGAAGCCGAGACGGGCGACCGCGCGACGATCGTGCACGGCGACTTCCGCATCGACAATGTGATCTACCACCCGACGGAGCCGCGCGTCATCGCGATCCTCGACTGGGAGCTCTGCACGATCGGTAACCCGTTCGCGGACGTCGCGACGCTCGCGTCCACGTACCGCCTGCCGGGGACGAGCAGCGCCGTGAAGGACATGGTGCCGGGTCTCGGCGGTCTGCCGCTGGAGAAGCTCGGCATCCCGTCCGAGTCGGACCTGCTCACGGGCTACTGCCGCCGCGCGAAGCGCTTCCCGCTCAAGCCCGCGACGTGGAGCTTCTTCCTGGGCATCGTGCTCTACCGCTTCGCCGCGATCTGCCACGGCGTGTACGCGCGCTCGCTGCTCGGCAACGCGTCGTCGGCGCACGCGCAGCAGTCCAAGGCTGCGATGGACCTCATCCTCGACCTCACCGGCACGATCGCCTCGTCCACGAAGGAGCTGCACCAAGCGGCCGCGCTCGACCACATCCTGCCGTTCCCGATCCGCCCACACGCGCTCGAGATCTACAAGAAGGTGGTGAAGTTCTGCCAGGAGCGCGTGTACCCAGCCGAGCACCTGCATCTGGAACAGGTCGCCAAGGCTCGCGCCGAGGGCAAAGTGTGGCAGCTCGTGCCGCCCATCATCGAGAGCTTGAAGGAAGAAGCCAAGGCGCTCGGACTCTGGAACCTGTTCCTGCCGCACTGCCAGGTCGAGTCGATCGACGGCAAGGGACCGGTGGTGAAGTACGGCCACGGACTCACGAACCTCGAGTACGGTCTCATGTGCGAAGTCATGGGCCGCAGCCTGCTGCTCGCGCCAGAGGTGTTCAACTGCTCGGCGCCAGACACGGGCAACATGGAGATCCTCGCGCGCTTCGCGACCCCGGCGCAGAAGCACAAGTGGCTCGTGCCGCTGCTCGAGGGCAAGACGCGCTCGTGCTTCGCCATGACCGAGAAGCTCGTGGCGTCCTCAGATGCGACGAACATCGAGACGGAGATCTGGCGCGACGAGAAGAACCGCGAGTACGTGATCAATGGCCACAAGTTCTACATCTCTGGCGCCGGGGACCCGCGCTGCAACACGATCATCCTCATGGGCAAGAACGTGAGCAAGGAGACGCGCGGCCAGAGCTCGAGCGCGAGCCTCTTCCGCCAGCAGTCGATGATCCTCGTGCCCATGGACGCGCCGGGCGTGACGCTCGTGCGTCCGATGGAGGTGTTTGGCTATGACGACGCGCCCCACGGGCACTTCGAGATGGTCTTCAAGGACGTGCGCGTGCCGTTCGACAACGTGCTGCTGGGCGAAGGTCGCGGCTTTGAGATCGCGCAGGCGCGTCTCGGCCCGGGCCGCATCCACCACTGCATGCGCGCGATCGGCGCCGCGGAGCGCTGCCTCGAGCTCATGGTGCAGCGCGCGAAGACGCGCACGGCGTTCAAGCAGCTGCTCGCGGAGAATGCGCTCGTGAACTCGCAGATCGCCAAGTCGCGCATGGAGATCGACAGCGCGCGGCTGCTGACGCTGCACGCGGCGCACCAGATGGACCAGCGCGGCAACAAGGTCGCGGCGCAGGCTATCGCGATGATCAAGATCGTGGCGCCGAACATGGCGTGCGCCGTCGCGGACCGCGCGATCCAGCTCTTCGGCGCCGCGGGTGTCGGCCAGGACTTTGTGCTCTCGTACTACTACGCCGCCATGCGCACGTTGCGCATCGCCGACGGCCCGGACGAGGTGCACATGCGCACGATCTCGAAGCTCGAGCTGGGGCAGTCGAAGCTCTAGGCGTTTGGGATCGCAGGCGCGAGACTGCGGGCAGACAGGAGGAACTGTCGTGGAGCCGCAGGAGCGGTAGCTCGACGGAGGAAATACGTGTACGTGTGTGGCGTCGCTTGACAACTAATTCAGACAATCAACATGAACAACAGATGAGCATGTACAGGCGTCGTGTGGGGCGGACTGGGTGTGGGCAGCAGACGCTGAGGATACAGGTATGATGCTCTCAGACGAGCTGTGGAAGCTGCGGAGGCAATGCGTTGTAGACGATCGTCGGGAGCACGAAGCTGCCGCCGGGCATCCCCCGCTGGGATGCGGTGTCCATTGCGGAAGCCGCCGCCGTAGCCTCCGGGGTACTCCCCGCCGACGGCGCCGTCCATGGCGCTCGAACTGCCGTCTCTCGCGACGTTTGCTCTGCTAGAAAAACACACTCAGGAGGTTGCCGTCAGACGGCTTCAATGTGTCGAAGATGTCTTGGAACCCGGTCACCATGGCGCCTCCCTTGTGCAGCAGAGTCTCGTCGATGATGCACAACTATGGAATGACATGATGGCCAGTGCTCTCAGAGATCGGCAACGAGCACAGCGCTGCGTCGAGCAACGCGAACCTTCTGGCTGTGAAGGCGCAGTATCTTCCGCGATCTGAAACCAGCATTTAAAGGGAAGAGTCGGCAGAAACCCCGACATAAGAAATGCACACAAAACTCCCAATCGGGCAGGAAGCGATGTCCACACAAATGTCCACAGAGCGGACAGCGATCCGCAAGTACTGAACGAGCTTCGTCGAGCGCAGAGCGAGCGCCTCTCGTGGCCGCGCTGTTGTCTCACTCGGGTGGAAGAAACGGAACGCAGGGTGACGCACAAATGGCGCATGCGCACCTGCTTCCAGCAGGCTGTCGCACGCGGCGCGGAATCGACACACTGCCGCGCAAACTGCCGCGCAAACTGCCGCGCAAACTGCCGGATCTCCAGGCATTCAGATCTGCACCCATCACGGTGGCTCTGCTGGTCACCGAGAGCTGCAGACGCCTCCCACATTGGCGCGCACGAGCGCTCGTCTCTGGGCGTCCGCATGAGTCGTCGCCGCCGTTGCTTCTCGCGACGGCGCTGCGTGGGTTCATTTCGTTCCTGCATCCATCACGATTGGTCGACTTTGGCTGGTCTCACCCAGCCAGCACCTCGTTTTACCGACATCTGTCCGCTTCTCGCGAGGCGACAGGTCCTTGTATGGAGGGGCGAGTGTACGTCCGTGTATGAGACGGCCAGAGAGAAGAGAGAAGAGAAAAAGAAACGGCACAACGCAAAGCGCGCAAGCCGCAGCCAAACAACTCGAGCGAGCGCAACAAGCCAACGCGCCAGCGAGCGAGCAAGCAGCACGCGCAGCCATGTTCCTGCTCAAGCCCACGAGCAGCAGCAGCACGGAGACCTCCCGGCACGCGCCGCCCCAGTCGTCCAGCGAGGACGGCGCCAAGGGCAACGGGCTGCGCCTCCGCCAGGCACTGAGCGGCCGCGACTGGAAGTATGTGGCCGAGGGCGGCGCGAACGTGCTCTTCCGCCACCACCCGCTGCGCGACGATGAGGCGGCGCCAGCCAGTGGTGGCAGTGGTAGTAGTAGTAGCAATGGCAACTGTGACGAGGCGGTGGACATGGACTTCAAGGGCAAGCTGCTGCGCGTAAAGAAGTGCGACATCGAGGACAAGGCGGCGGCAGCGGCGGCGGCGAAGAAGAAGAAGAAGAAGCATTCGGAGAAGCCGTATGTACCGCACTACCCGCACCCGCGCCAGGTGCTGCAGTACGCCACGGACGAGATCATGCCCTACCTGGTGCAGCAGGCGGACGCCGACGCGGCGCTGCCGTCCTCCGCGGCGGCGTGCATGCCGAACGGCGCTGGCGCGAAGAACAAGGCACGAGCAGCCAAGCCGCCGGCGCACGCCGCGTCGAACGACGCGCGGCCGTCACCCAAGAACCGCTTCCTGCAGGTCGCCGAGCTCATCGAAGTGGACCGCGGCTTCCTGCTACAGCTGAACGAGCAGCTGCTGGCGCTTGAGTCCCGCCCGGCGCACCGGCGCCACAGCCAGATCGACGTATCGCTGCAGTGCGTCATGGTGCTGCCAGACGTGACGCTGCCGCCGCCGGACGACACGTCGCTGCTGTTCTCGGAGGATGATCTGGACATCCCCGTGGACTTTATGGTGGCCGGAGAGAACGAGGACGGAGAGGAGGACGAAGCGATGACAGCGGCGTCGACGATCGACCTGACGGACGAGGAGCAGTCGGACGCGCTGCTGCTGGATGAGCACGACCACGACGCGCTGCGACGAAGCAGCAGCGGGAGCGCGGCGAGCACTTCGACCAAGACGCATCTGCACACGACGTCGACCGGGACGCTGATCCTGTCGCCGACGAACGGCAACGGCGGCAGCAGCAGTAGCAGCAGCAACGACGACAGCGGGGACGATGACGACGTGCCCCTCTCCGTGCTGCCGTCGACGCCACTGCTGCTGACGGTCGCGCCGCGCCTGCGCCGGCTGCTGAGCAGCTACCACCGCAACATCTTCGACTGCTGCTTCCGCAACATCTGCGTGGAGATCAAGCCCAAGATCGGTTTCAAGCCGAAAGGCGCGCTGCTCCCGGCCGTCAAGACGCGCGTGTGCCGCTTCTGCATGCACCAGCACTACAAGCGCGCGCTGGGCAAAGTGGAGGAGATCAGCCAGTACTGTCCGCTCGACCTGTTCTCGCGCGACCCGGCGCGCATCCGCCAGGCGCTGCGCGCGCTGCAACGCACGCCGCAAAACAACTTCAAGGTGTTTGTGCGCTCGAACCAGGATGAGGTGGTGAACGTCATCACGGGGCTGAACGCCGACGCGCTGCCGAAAGGCGCCTCGCAGTCGCGCTACTCGTACTGCCGCCGCAAGCGCATGGGCTTCCGGCGCTCGTGCCACTCGATCGGCGCGGAGAACGAGATCAACTTGGGCAAGAGCCTCAGCGACGAGGACGACGGCGCCGACCACTTTGACGACGCGCGCGACCAGCTCATCCCGGACGTCGTGGAGCTCATCACGGAGGTGCTGATGAAGATCGAGATCCTGGACGACCTCAAGAAGATGCAGCTGCTGGACCACATCTCGGTCGATGGCATGTGGCACGTGCAGCAGCTGCTGCAGCGGCTGGAGAGCGTCGCGCAGCAGCAGGGAACCAACGTCAGCAGCAGCTCCAGCAGCAGCAGTCCGAAAGAGACGATCGGCGCGCTGGTGCAGGCGCTGCGCGCGACGCGCGCGCAGGACGAAGACCGCGAGGAGCTGGAGCAGGATGACGACGTGGAGCGCGCCGGCAGCATCGCGAGGTGCGTCGCGTTCCTCAAGGTGGCGCTGGTGCAGTTGGCAGACGTCGAGAGCGTGCGCGGCGTGAAGAGCTGGGAGGAGCTGTCGCTTGCGGCGTTCCAGGCGTTCTACCAGCAGTTGCTGCAGCGCTTCCAGGTGGCCACGACGCTCAAGGACTGTTCGCTGCTGCTGTGTCTGCGCCGGTCAGTGGACGACCACAGCAGCCACAGCAGCAGCAGCAGCAACGCGAACGACAGAAGTGGCACGCGCAGTCCTTGCGGCAGCAGCAAGAGCAAGGCGCACACGCCGCGGCAGCAGCAGAAGCGCTTCGAGCACCTGCGCGAGTACGAGCACCCGGTGGCGTTCCGGGACATGACGTTCAACTGCGTCGTGGCGGTCGTGGACCTGGACGTCAAGTCGCACAAGTCGGTCGGCGACTACTACCGCCTGGACGAGAAGATCGTCGAGAACTTCACGCGCGAGTTTGGCGACCAGGTAGCGCACGAGTGCTGTCGCGACTGAGCGAGCGCAGCAAGCACAGGGAGACGAGCAAGCAAGCGAGTGCGCAAGTGCAAGGCAGAGACACGCGAGTGCGCAAGTGGACCCATTGCAACTGACTCAAAGTGCGACATGCCACACAACACGCAGGCAGGCAGATGATCATATGAAGCCATTCATGGTTGAACGACAGACTCACTTGAAGACCGTACGTTTGGCTGGTGTGAGTTGCTCTGGCTGAGGTGCGCGCATGTTGGACTGACTCAATCGCGCAAGCAAGCAAGCGAGAGAGCGGGCTTGCTGTTACTGCGCGTGCTTGCTCTTCCTCTTGCTCTTCGTGGCGGCGCTGAGGCGCAACTGCTGCGCGTCGCGGATGCGGGCGGTTTCGCGCTGGAGAACTGCAACTCGCGCTGGATCTGCGCGCAGACACACGACCAAGCAGCAATCGCACGCAAGTGAGCAAACAACGCGCGCGCACACATGCACATGCACTTGCGCGCTGCGACCCCCAGACTTTGACAGGCAGCGCGAGAAATCCAGAAACATCAGCCGCATGCACATCCAGCACGCCAGACGGAAAGAGGTTTCGCTGCGCTCGCGACCGCACGAATCCTTCCGTCCCATGGCGAAAGTCGAATGCGGAGCTAATTATAGCCGCACACCCATGCACACCCACGCACATGCAAACACCTTGCACACGCGCGCAAGCAAGTGAGCAGGAACAACAAGCGCATCAAGCAAGCAAGCAAAACGCACCGTTGGCGGCAGCCAGTGCGCGCTGCGCGTGCGCGTTCAGCGCATACTCGCGGTAGCTGCGCTGCGCGGCGAGCAGCAGCAGCGTCGCGGCCAGCAGCTTCCAGCCGTGCGCCTCCACGAAGCTCTGGAGCGCAGTCCACAGGCTCTCCGTGTCCATTGCTGCCTCTTGCCTTGCTCGCGTCTCTTGTGTGAGTGTTCAGGTCATCATCCATCAGTCGAAAAAGGCACAGAGAGTGGGATGTCGAAAAAGAATGTGCTGAGAACGGTGGAACGAGCCAAAGCAAGCCAACAAGGCGAGCCAAACACCACAAGCAAGGCAAGCAAACGCGCCGAGCGATTGGACTGCGGACAGAGCGTGCGCTGCTGTCCGTCCACGGATTTCTGTTGCGAGCGCGCGCGCACAGCAACTCGCTCGCATGACGCGCTGGTCTTTTTTCTTCCCGTGAGATCTGCATTTTGACGAGCAAAGACAAAGCCGCAGGCGACCAACGCCAGTCACTTTCGTCAAATCGATCGAATTCCGTTTTCTTTCCACGCTTTCCTCGCTTTCAAAAACGTGCGGACAACAGCAGCGGCAAGATCCGCTGGCAGGAATTCAAAAATACACCTCGCAGTCTTAACAGCACAAACATGTCGAAAGAAATTCGAGTGAGGGACAAAGGTTTTTCCTCATCACAAAACAACTGAAAAAAACCTAATGGATCCTGAAGGGACGCACGCACGTCGCCCACCCGAAACGACAACGCCCGCCCGCACACGCGCGCTCGCACGCACAGCAGAAGCGTCACTCCGCGATAAGAGTTGCAAGCCACACGCGCCACTAGCAGACAACAGCAACTCTCTCTCTCTCATAATGAACGTGCTGGTGCTGCTCGGCGGTGTCGCGCTGCTGTCGTGCGCGCTTGGCGTGCTCGGGCTCACGCGCGTGGGCAAGAGCCGTCGTCAGAGCCTCAAGAGTTACGAGCGCACGTGTCTGCTCGACCCGCTCTCTCTGCCGCCGCCGCATGTGCGACAGCAGCCACAACAGGACACGAGCGCGCTGTTCCTGACGGCGGCGCGATCTTTGGCGTTTGTGGCGTCGCTCATCCCCCGCGCGCTGCTGGCGCCACTGGTCAGGGTGGAACATGGCCCATCTCCATCCCCGTCGCCTTCGCCAGCAGCAGCAGCAGCAGCAGCAGCAGCAGGAGCCAACCCAGCAGCAGCTACAAAAGGAGAGGGCATTGTGAATTTCCTCCGCCAGCAGCCACTCGTGCAGACGGCGCTGCGCATCTCCGGTCTCTCGCTGCTCATGGCGAACCACCAGCACGACGCGCGCCAGCCAGCGGCAGTCGCGACCATGAACGCACGCAGCAAACGCACCCACGACGCAGCAGAGCAGAGCACGCAGACGAAAGACGCGCCGCTCACGTCGCAGACGACGTGGAGCGAGGACGACTACGACGGCGACGATGCCGAGGAGTTTGACGCCGACTCGTTCGAGGACGACGACGCAGGCGTGAGCACGCCACGGGACGACGCGAGCGGTGACGGCGCCAGTGACGGCGACGACGAAGACGAGGAGGAAGAGATCTTTGAGGACACGTGCGAAGACGAGCAAGGGGACGACGACGCCGAGGCAGTCGCGGCCGAGAGCGACGCGCAGCGCGCGCTCTTCGACGGCTTGCAGTTCTACACTGTGCTTACGCAGGTCGGCGCTGCGACTGTCAGCGCTGTGGTCCAGCAGGCAGTGCGCAACGCCGTCGAAGCCACGGCGCTCCAGCGCGTGCGCGACCAGCAGAAGGCGTCGATCTCGGCCATCGAGCAGCGGTATCCGGACATCATGTGCCTCTCGGCGCCGAGCTACATGCAGCACACGACGCGCGCCGACCTCGCGACGGCGCTGCTCGCGGTCACGACGGCGGCGGCGGCGGCGGCGGCGATGCAAAGTCAGCAGCAGCAGCAGGCGCAGCAGTGCGGCACGATGGAGCGCCGCCTGTCGATCAAGCGGCCGGAGTCCCTCGCACTCGCAGCAGAGGACGGGATGGAGCCCATGCGCCGCACGCCGCTGACGTCGCCGGCGGGCGGCAGCGCGAACCCGCTGGAGCCGAGCTTCCTGCAAGCGGCATGAGCGCAAGATCGCTCGCCATTTTGGAAACGGACAGAGTGGAAACCCCGTCTGGGAGGGTTTCTATTTCTATGTCGGTTTCCCGCCATTTTTATGTATATTATTGTATGAAATACTATTTTACCAAATAAAAAGTCTGTTGTAAATGATATGTTTGCAGATCGCTGATCTCAAGAACGAGGAATTGTGACTTCACAAAGCGTGAGGATTCCTGTCAGAAGTAAACTTGGCCATCGGATTACATGCGACATAACAGCCAGCGTTTTGAAATGCGTGATCTCAGCATTTGTTTTTGGCGGGTGATCGAAATCGAATTCGCAGATTTGGAGTGACATGGCGACTGCGCACGACGCAGGCAGCGCACCGATCGCCACGACGGCTGCGCTGCATCCGCTGCCCGTCGACGAGCCTACGAGCGCCAGCCGCAGCGTCACACTCTCCATGCGCTACCAGTGTCCGCTCTGCTTCGACGTGCTGCGGAGACCGATCCAGTTGCCCTGCTGTCGGCGGCACCTCTGGTACGTTTGGCGCTTGCCATTATCCCGAAAGAGCTCAACGAATGCAGCGCTTAACCTCTGTGTGTATGCCGCTGCGACTGCTGCAGCATGGAGTGCTTCGAGCGCGCGCTGGAGCTCACGAGCGTCAACTGCGGCTTCTGCCGCAAGCGCATCGTCGGCTTTGCACGCAAGAAGCAGTACAAGGTGCGCATATTTGCTGGCAACTCGGGCTTTTCATCGCCCCGCTTACCCCCCAAAGCTCATATGTATGGACTACTTCACTTTATGATGCACCCTCCAACAGGTGGACAATGCGCTCTGGAACGAGATCCTTGCCAAGTGTCCGTTTATCGGTGCCGCGCTCATGAATAATCTGGCGGGCGACGATTGTGCCTCCTCCTGGACGATCGACTTTGTGGACGAGCAAGCGGCGCCGCGACACGCCTCCCACGCAGAGTCGCAGGAGCTCAAGCCCGGAGAGCTCAAGCTGATCTACGAGCAGCGCGTGCGCGAGCACCAGTCGCAATTGGATCACGCGGAGGCGCTGGCGCTGGAGAAAACCATGGACTTCCTGCAGTCCGACCCGGAGTATCTGGCGTCGGTGGCTCGGAACGACCACCAGCCGACGCCAGCAATCTCGATTAGCGCCTCTCACATGCACACCGCACAGACAGCACGAGACAAGGCGACCAAGCCACACGCCAAAGCGTCCTGTCACAGCGAGAAGGCATCGGGGGTGCGTGTTGATGGCACTTCGCACTGATCTCCTCATAAAGTGACCTCTAACGATTGTTTTGTGTGGACTCCGTCGATCAGAAACAGCAGCGGCTCGATACGTTCTTCTCGACGTCAACCGAGTCCTTCGGCGACTCGCCCTCCCAAGACGAGCCAGAGGTGGTTCTCCAGTCGCCCTCGCGGCATCGCAGCAAACTCGTCAAACTGAATGCCGACCCACGCACCGCCTCCGTCCATCGCGGTAACACACGCAGCCCTCGGCGGCGAAAGCCCGCAGTGATCCAGACCACGCTCTTCCAGTTGTCGTCAGCAGCAGCGCAGTCCAGCAGCAACAACAGCACACCTCGCGGGACGAGCTCCAGCTTGAAGATCACACCGGCGGACAAACGGAGATGGGCGAAATCAAAGGCGTCTGCAGAGACGCCGCTTCGCCGGACGCCGTGGCGATGCTTGCAGTGTACGTTCGAGAACACGTGCTTCGATAGACAGTGCAGCATGTGCCACGCTGCGCCACCGCCGCTCTTGTCGTAATGTAACCAAAACCAGCATATTTAACACGCACGTCCACACTCCAAGGTGATGCTGTGTACTTTATTGTTAGGATGTCTTGGCTTTCGGTGGCGATCGAGCGTGCTTCCTTCGCGATCTGCGAGCGAGGAGAGGCACAGCAACGAGAACTTGGACGAACGCCAGCATTCCAAGGTTGCTGGAGGTCGACACGTCCAGGAGCCACTGTGTTCAAAGAGGTCAGAGGGCTAGCACATGAGAACATGGCGGAGGCTGCAACTCAACAAAGTGCTCGCACGCAATTCACACCTGGAGAGCGTCTTGGTATGCTTCCTCATGAGCCACGACGACACTGGATCGCCACTCGAGTGCTCCGCTCGGCGACAGTTCAATCACACTGCCAGCACACAGTTGTTAGGAAGGTTCATGAGCGCGTCAACTCGTCAGCACAGCGCAACGACTCACCCGTAGTTCCTTCCCAGGAATAGCTTCTCGTACTCGATTTCCCACAGCGGAGCCGGTATCCGAGGAACCCAGAGCCTCGCCCACGCCAGGAGGCTGTTGCAGAGCGGAGCGAGGCGCGTGACCAAGAAGTAGAACGGCACGAGCTTCGTGTCCGAGATCGCCGTCGAGCCCTTTGTGACACCGCTCGTGATGAGCTGGTCGACACACGCGCGTTGCCTCGCATCGTCGGCTTCATAGTGCCCGCATACCTGGGAGTGTGCGAGGAAGTGCACGTCGCCTCCGACGAGCAGTTGCAATGGCCCTCCACTGCTGGTGGATGTGTCTGGACTCTCCTGGCGATTGCTGTGCTGCGCAAGCACTTGGAAGAGTGCCTGCAAGCCTGGGAGCTGCGCTTGCATGCCTGGGTACGTCTCCTTCTCGACGAAATACGTGATCGTAGCCGAAAGCGGCGAGTGGAAGAAGAGCGGGACGGTGGAGAGCACGACTGCCGCGCTCTCGAGCTCTAGACTCCAGCGCTCGAGCGTCGTCTTCAGTGCGCTCATCTGCTTCTCGCCCACAAGCTGATCTCGTTGATCGCCAGGCTTGAAGAAGCTCCGGTCGAACCGCAGGTCCATGAAGAACAGCTTCAGCTTGTGCACCTCGACTGCGAAGAACGCTGGGAAGCCGTCGAGGATGTCGCCGAGGTCGGGCTCAAGAAGGAAGTCCACCTGCTCAAACGGGAAGTCGCGCTGCAGCTGGAACTGGAACTCGTAGTAGACCTGAAGTCCCGCTCGATAGTGGAGCGCGAGTCCCCAAAGTTGCTCCTGGTGGCGTTGCTGCTCTCGAGCATTTGCTTCAGATGGAGGCTTCTTGCTGTCCGCAGTAGCGTTGAACACGCGCTGCACGCGCTCGTAGTTGAAGTTGTTGATGACCTCGTGGTCGTCGGGGATCATCCAGTGCGCGCCATTGCGCAGTGCGCGCTGCACAGCGGGCCGCCCAAACGTGCGGCGGTAAATGGCTCGGAACTGGTCGACAACGGCGTCGTATCGCTCACGCAGCTGGCGCGTGTTCGCCGCGAGCATCACTTCTGCGGACACTGGGACGATCGGGATGCTAGCGCCGCCGGCGTCCACGTACACTTGGTCTCCGATGTGCGCCATGCCGAAGTGCGACGCCGGGTGCGCTTCAATGTCCTCGGCAATCTGCAGCCAGAGCGTGTCGTCCTTGTCGTCCACGAAGCGATCGCACGAGGCGACAAGCACGCGGTCTGCTGCCGTTCTCAGCTTCTCGTGGGGCGACGCGGGATCCATCTGGGTGCGGAACCTGACGATCTCTTCACGGACCGCGGCAGGATTTCCAACAACTCGCAGCCTCACGCTGTACATGCGATTCGGCGTGAGGTCTGTCAGCTCCAGCACGCCGGGAGCGCCGTTGCGAGACGGCGGCTGATCGACCGTGAGCTCCTGCTGCGCTTCGTATACCACCACAGACTCGTGAGGTTGAACGGACGCTCCTGGCGCAGCGTCAACAGACATAAACACGCGCACGTCGATCGCGAAGCCGTCTGCATCGCCGTGGAGCTGGTCGTAGAGAATGCGCGCGCGGGTGGGAGCGACGTCGCCCACGATCAGCAGAAGCGCGGGCGGCTCCTGCTCGCTGCACTTCCCGCCAGCTGGCGGCTCGAGCAGCTCCGCTTGTTCACTGGAGCTGCCAACACTGCTGCCGAAGGTCGCGTGTGCACAGAGCAGCAGCAGCAGCAACAGCAGCAGCGGCGGCAGTCGGAGCGCATGGCTGCTGCGCTTCTTCATCCTTTTCCAAGTCGATGCCAGATGATGGATCCGATCGGTGTGGCGCACATCAGCTCTGGTGTGGACCACGCTGTGCATCTTTGGCTTGGGGATGAGTGTGCGCGAGCGAGATGCGCCGTGGAAAGATGCGCGTTCTGGTGGATGAGAGTGGATGGAGAGTGTGTGGATCATGGCCAGCGACAGCACGCGTCGTTAGATTTCTGCCTCTCTCTCTTGAGCCACGCTCGGTTCTGCTGCTCGACCAAATACTCTCACACACTTGCTTCGAACGATACTGTTGTTGATCTTGCTGCTGCTTTCTTGGTTTCTTGCTCTCTCTCTCTCTCTTTCTCTTTCTCTCTCTCTCGACCCTAAAGACTCTTCGAGGAGAGATGAAAGGCGTCGCACACGCACGGGCTTGCTGGGACTGACTGGACTACTGCGTCGCGCAGACGCGACGGTGGGTTAGCTGCTGGAGCTGGGAAATAATAAAATGATGGGTTCGCGCGCTGCCTGCTCTGGGTTCGCCCAAGCGGGCTTCCCTCGGGAATCTCGCTCGGCGCCTTCAAACGCCAGCTACCGGTAGCCGTTGCTGCTGCTGTTGCTCTGATTGTACCGAGAAGACGATCGTCCGGCGCTCCGAGACCGATCCAGCGGCAGCGACGCCGACGAATAAAAGCCACGACGAGTCGGTCCGCTGCTGCCCCCGCTGAAGCTCGAACCCCGGTGCAAGTTGTTGATCCCGCTATTGTTCTGGAAACTCGATTTACTGCTGTACGTCGTATCCATGCTGTTGCTGTGTCTCCAGGACGGACGCCCTGGCGGGAACTTGCTCAGCGACGAGTTGCCGTCGTCGCTCAACGGAGAGCGCACGAGCTTGTCGCTCGTTCGAGCAAAGCGCGGATCACCGACGTCCCAGTTCGACTTGCGGTTCCTCCGTCGTTCCGCTCGACGCCGCTCTTCGTCGGTGAGATGCTCGGACTCTTTCCTCTCCAGGCTCCTCTTTCTGCTCCCGTCGCGGGGTTTGTTGATCACCTCGGACATGTCTCTTCGCGGAATTGGTGAGCTTGGGCTCATCTTCGCCTCGCTCGACAACTGATCTGAAGACGACGACGACGGCGCGCTCTCCTCCAACGGCGGAGAGTCGGCGCTGCTTGGCTCGGCGTCCTTTGCCTTCGCCGACGGGCTGATTGATGCAGCTGCGGCGGGACTGTTCCGGTCCAGCGGGGGCGACAAGTGGGACGACTCAACCACTTGCGGCGTCTTCACGCGCAGGTTTGCATCAGACTCGCCTGCGGACGGAGCTGCGCTGGCGGACTTCCCAGCGTGTGGCTTCTTCGTATCATCCGAGTCACCGCCGCCGGCTGAAGCATCGCCCTTCTTGGATGCTTTCTTGTTCTTCGATGCCGCCCTTCGGGAATCCGAGCTCGGAGCCGACCTGCTGCTCTGCGTTGATGCCGCGCTTCTCTTTCGCTCGTCCTTCTTCTCCTGAAGCGCAGCTGCGGAGTCCTCCGACGCCTCCTTCACTGACGACACAGGCGAGATCGACGCTTCTTTCTGTTCGCCTGCTTGTGGCGAGCGAGGTGCTACCGCTTTCTCGTCTTCGGACACCTTCACCGCGCCTTCTTCGTCCTCGTCATCCTCGTCTTCCTCCCCTTCTTCTTTCACAGACTCTTCCGGAGCGATGGTCGGACGCGTCGGCTTTACCGTCTCTGCACTCTTCGCCTCGACAGCGTCTGCTTTGCTCGGCAAGTGGGTCGCCTCTCGCGAAGGCTCCTTCTCCGGCTCCTGTTCCTGCTGCTCCGCTTTCTTTTCGCTGCCGTCAGCCGACTCGTCCGACGTCGATAGCTGCTCGATCCACAGCTGGATCCAGCGCTTCTTCGGTGTCAGCTTGCAGTCCACAATCTCCCTCTTGTTCACGACCATGTCCTGCGGAGTCTTCGCTTTCTTGCCCCCCGACCGCACCTTACCACCATGCAGCGTCGAGAGCGGCTTGAGCTTCTTGCCCTTGGCGCCGAGCCGCGTCGACTTCTGCACCTGCGTGTGGATCTCGCTGCTGTTCAAGCGCTCCATCTTTGGGCGGTGCTCCTGCGTCGCCGTCGTCCCTGTGTTCCCGCTGCTGGCGTTGCCGTCGCTCTCGGCGTTCGAGTCGCCGCGCGACGACGCGGACGACGGCGTCGCCGCTTTCCGCTGCTCCATGCGCTCGATGCTGGCGATGATCTGCGCCATCTTGCGCTCCTCTCGACTCATGCTGCTGCTGTGTGCCTGTGCGCGCCGAGCGAGCTGTGTGTGTTTGTGCCTGTACGTGTCCTGCGTGTGATCTTCGGCGTGGTCGTCTGCTGCGTCTGCGCCTGCGCCGCGAGCCCTGTGGTGTCCTGGTCTTCCGCTCGCCGCCTGCCTGCTGTGCTCGCGCCTGGGGTTCTCGCCGACTGCCCGCCGCCCGCACACGACACAACGCACACAGCCGCCCGCGCAAAAAGAAGCTCCACGCAGCAGCTTTCACTGCGTTTCACTATGCCGCCGGTTTAAAATTGCCCCCAGAGAGAGAGGGGGCAGCGAGCGTGCAAGGTTTTAGCCCATCAAAACCTCGCAGAGCATCCTCCCAACCTCAAAACCTCGATTCGTACTTTACAGTGCGAAAGCGGAGTGACGGTCACTGCAACTTCAAGCGGTTTCGCGCTGAGCTTCGAGCGCCAACTCCGCACTTTCGCCACGGACGCCACTTGAGACCACGCAGCGCGACGCAGCGCGACGACCTTCAGACCACGCAGCCACATGGCGACCGCGGACGCAGGCGGCGGCGGACCCGGCGGCAGCGGCATGAATGATGCGGACACGGCGGGCGGCGCGACCCTCATCGCCGAGATGCAGGGCGTGCTCGCGCACATCCCGGACTCCATCTCGCTCTACAAGACCGAGCTCGAGAAGCTGCTCACGGCGTTCACCAAGTCGCAGGAGAGCGAGCAGCGGCTGATGCACCGCACTAAGGAAATCCTGAACGAGATCCACAGCAGCCACGAGGCGATGCTTCGCGACCAGGAGGAAGAGAACGAAGCCATGGTGCAGAAGAAGAAGACCAAGCTCGAGCTCGACGCTGTGCACCAGCAGATCGGTGCCTCGCACCAAATGGAAGCAGACAAGCAGCAGAAACTCAACGACCTGAGAAGCAACCTCGCGCTCTTGCAAGAAGAGCTGTCCAAGCTGTCCGTGCCTGGCAACAGCGCAAACGGCGAGATCATTCTCAACGAAGAGCAGGAGATGCACATCGCGAGCATGAAGCGCCAGCGAGCCGAGTACGCGCGAGACGTCGAAGCCAAGTCGACGACATTGCAGGATCTGCGCCGGGAAACCTCGAACCTGTACGTGCTGCTTCAGGAAGAGGAGGCGAAGAATGCGCAGCTCGAAGATAATCAAGCAAAGGTGAGCTCGATGATCCAAGAGAAGCAGCAGCTTACCGAGAAGGAGACTCGGCGCAAGAACAACCTGGAGAAAGAGCTCAAAATACAAAAGCAAACCCTTGAGCACTTGCAGTTCGACGTCGCTGCAAAAGAAGCTTTGAAGAAAGAGAACGAAGACAACATCCGCAAGAAAGAGCTGCTGATGCGCGAGTCCAAGCAGAAAATGGAGAAGTACCTGAAGCAGTACGACGCGCTCTTTCGAACGACGCATTCGTTAACGGAGGCGATGCAGACCCAGTGGCAGAAAAACGTCGAGCTACACAAAGACAACGTGCACGTCGAGCAAGAGCTGAGCGCGCGAGAGAGCCAGATTCAAGGCATCGTTCGGGACGCGATGAAAATCGAGAAGCTGATCGACATAGCCAAAGAGCAGCTCATGGACATCGACGCCAAGCGCTCCGAGTGCGACGCGGAGAGAGAGAAGACCAAGTTCGAGCTCGAGGATCTGATGAACGGAGCGATGGAGGCCGAAAAGAAGCAGAGCGAGCTGCTGAAGAAGAAGCTGGATGAGATGCTGCGCGAGCGCGAAGTCCTGAACAAGATGCTGGTGAAGGCGAACGACCGCACTCAAGCCACGTTCGATCTCATGAAAATCAAAGAGAACACGATGAAGAACCTGCAGAACGAGATCAACGGGCTGAAGGCTCAAGTGAAGAAGCAGCGCGCTCATATCCAGCAGCTCGTCGGCGATCGAGAGAAATATGAGCGCGAAGCCGCCCAGGCGACCCAGAAATTCATGACGTCGCTTGAAGAAGCCAAGCTCCAAGATCTACAGGTCGTCTCCTTGCAGCAGAAGATCGTGGAGAGCGAGAGTCGTCTGAAGCAGCAGCAGAACCTGTACGAAGCCGTCCGAACCGACCGCAATTTGTACAGCAAGCAGCTGATCGAGAGCCAAGAGGAGATCGGGGACATGAAGCGGAAGTTTAAGATCATGAACCACCAGATCGAGCAGCTGAAGGAAGAGATCACGTCGAAGGACCACGCGCTCGTGAAAGAGCATTTCGACCACCACAAGGTCGATAAGGAGAAGGAGATCTTGAAGAATGAGCTGCTACGAATCAAGAAGCAGATTCAGTCGTCGGAGCAGATCATTCTGAACCAAGAGCTGGAGATAACCAAGCTGGCAAAGATCATCCAAGAAGCAGATGAGGAAAAGCAGCGTCAGATGAAGGAGTACGGCTGCGTTGTTCACGACCGCGACACGCTGCGGCAGCAGCTCATCCAGCGCAACGAAGAGCTGCACATTTTGTACGAGAAGATCAAGATCCAGCGGTCGACCTTGGCGAAAGGTCATCACCAGTTCCAGGAGAAGCAGAAAGAGGTGCTGCACTTGCAAGAGCGGATCCACAGCCTCACTTTCGAGAAAGAGTCGAGCAACAACCAGCTGCAGCACGAAGGCTCTCTCAAGCACGAGCTGTTCCGTCTCGAGAAGGAGCTGTTGCAGGAGAAGACCAAGATCAGAGCGCTATCGGACGAGCTCGACCACCCTCTGAATGTCCATCGCTGGCGCAAGCTGGAGGGGAGCGACCCGAAGCGCTTCGAGATGATCCGCAAGCTGCAAGCTGTTCAGAAGAAGCTGATCAAGAAGCACGAGGAGACCAATCTGAAAGATCTCTTGATCTTGGAGAAGGAAAAGCTGTACGTTGAGCTGAAGACGATTCTCGCGCGCCAGCCTGGAGCAGAGGTCGCAGAGCAGCTCGCAGTGTACAAGGAGACACTGAAAGCCAAGCAGAATCAGATGAAGAAGATGGAAGAGGAGCTGAAAATGTACAAGATGCAAGTGAACGAGTACCGCCGCGAGATGGAGCAGCTCGAGAAAGAGAAACAGCGCCTGCAGCAGGAGTGGATCGACATGCAGCTGAAGCGATCCAGCGCGAGCAACAACAGCAGCAACCAGTACTTCACTGCGGGTCCAGGCTACGGGTACGCCAGCAGTACAGCGTACGGAAACAGCCCGGAGGATTAGAATGAACGACTCTCCATGCGTGTTGCTTTTCTGCATTACTCGCGGACAGAGAACTGTTTTCCCAGGGACAGAAAGCTCTTTCAGTCGATGTCAGGTAGAGTGTTGTGCACACATGTCCAGGACGCTCTTGCACTGGACGCTGTTCATGAGAGCTTACACTAGAGGAGCTCTCAAGGCGAACGCGATCGTGACTGCGAGAACCAAGCACAGCGTTGCGCGCGCTGACTCCTGTGCTTGTAAGGCTCTCCAAAAGCGCTCATGAAGCTATCGAGTCAACGCATCGAGCCGAACACTGACGTGTCGCGGCACTCGGGATCAGCAGCTGGCAGTCTGGACAGACAGACACGTGAGAAAGTGGATGTTGATGCTAGCGACAGAACCTTCCGCTGCCACCAAGGAGGCGATTCTTCATGCGTATGCCCCTGCTCCGCCAGCAAGCTCCTGCGCATCTGTCTCTCTCCTTGCTGAAGTCGACCACACTCGCGTCAGCACAGGGACAGTCTGGAGATCCGTCATTGTGATCGCGTGGTCACCACTCTGTCGACGCGAGGCTACCAGAACACACAATCACTTTGGCTCGCGATGGAGGTGCGATCTGCTCACAGTATCCGATATTCGGTGGCGTGTGCGCTCACCATCTGACAACACATCGAACTTCCGCGGCTCGAGTCAGTCAGCCAGCCGAGTTCTCCATATGGTGACGAATGCGAGGGCCGTAGGAATCGCATGCCTGGGACATCTCTACAGCCGCTAGGCTGTCGAACCGCAATCCGCTGTCGTCTCTCGCGTGCAGCGCGCTGCTCCGGGTGCTAGGTGAGCACTCGGGCAGCTTGTTTCGCCCAGAGCTCTGGCGCAGACGCTGGCTGGCTTTGCGCCTCCTATCTGTCTGTCACAGTCGAGAAGAGAAGAGAAGCGATGCGCCGTGGCCAAGCAACTCAGTCTCCAGTCTGATATCTGAGCACAGCAGCGACCCGAACGAGAAGGAGAGAAGCCCGCTAATCGACTAACCGCATCGGACCATGGAGGCGACGCTGGTGCTCGGGTCTGGCTCGGCGCTGTGTCCAACCGAGACCACTCTAAGCGTCGTCGCGAGCGCCAATGGGTCGGTGGCGCTGCTCAAGACCGCCAACTGCGCCTCGCTCACGACGATCGACCTGGTGCAAGTCGCAGACAAAGCCGACGCAAAGACGACATCGCTGGTGCTCAACGCGCAGCGCATGGGGGTGGTCCACTACATTCACCAGGCAGACTCCTCTGCCACGACGGTGTAAGAACAGCGATGGCACGTGGGACGCATTACTGTCCAATTCGAGGAGTTCACTCTGTTGTTTGCATGTGGCTCGCAGGAACCTGACGGGCAACCCGCTCGCGTCGATCGATCTGTCGAGCGCCAGCGCGAATCTCACACGCGTGTAAGAACGATGTTCATGGGTTTCGTGAAAGAGTGCGCCAGGAGACTGATCTTGTACACATCGTGTGCGTATCTGCACTCCTAGCGTCCTGAGCTCGTGCAGCCTCTCGAGTCTCTCGGGCGTCGCGTTTCCGCAAGACGAGACGCGCACTGCCGACTTGACTCTGTACGTGACAACCACGCAGTTGGAATCCTGCTTGCTGATGGTCATTGACGATCCCGCTTATGCACAGAGATCTGTCAAAGAACGTGTTCGCGTCGCTCGTCAACATCTCACTGCCAGACAGTCTCACGCAACTGTACGTCTCGCGATCTCTTCCGCCATTGCACGTCGAGTGCGAATCCTGACTGGTGCTGTGGGCTCAACTGGTGACAAACACACTCGTTCTGTGCAGAATCCTCGCTGACAACGTCCTGGAGCGCATCGAAGCCACCGAGCTACCGTCCAGTCTCCAGCTTCTGTGAGTCCGCTAGTCTCCTTTCGATGCTCACGAGAGAAGCCTCGGCACTAACATGCTCCCCACTGTAACTTTTGCTGCTGTGCGAGCAGAGACCTGCGCGGCAACCCGCTGCTGCAGTCGGTCGAGATCCGCGCCAAGGACGTGCCGATCTGGACACAGGCGAGCATCCTGCCCACTATCAGCCTAGCCAAGTGCGCCGACAGCCGCGCGGAGCTGCAGCAAATCAACAGCCACCGGGTCTGTGTCATCTCCGACGCGCTCTTCCAGCAGAAGAAGTTTGCTGAGAGCGCCGTGCAGTCCACCGACAGCTCGTCGTCGCACTCCAAGGTGCTCTCCATCGTCCTCGGACTCCTGTACGCCATGATCGGACTCACGGCGCTCGTCGTGGTCGCGTTTTTCGCCAGGAAGATGGTTCTACGACGCCGAGCGCGGCGCGAGTCCGACCAGATCAACCAGTACCTGGACGCGCGAGGGCTCACGCCACCGCCCGAGTCGCTGCTCAGCTGGAACAGCACCAGCTTTGGACGCACCTCGAGCTTCCACGCGATACTGCTGCGTGGTACAGGAGCACTCGGGCAACCGATCAGCAAGCTGCCGAGACTGCAGTCTCAGTCACCGCGCGGGTTCCTTCGACCTCTGCTACGCGTGCTCTCTGGTGCGCGGCACGAGCCAGCGGCACTGCCATCCAAGCCACCAGAGAACACTGCAGTAGCTGAAGGCTGCCCGATCGCAGCTGCACTTGACAGCAGCACACGCACCGCGCTGGCGCTGGAGGACTTTAGGATCCCAGAGGAGAGCGTGACGATCGGAAAGCTCGTTTCCCGAGGCGCATTCACGCAAGTGTATCTGGCGACGATCCGAGAGAGCGGCTCGGAAGAGCATCGAGCGGCGACTGCGCGCTTGCCTGCGCTGCGCTACGACCCACACCAGACGCAGCTCTTCATGGACGCGATCAGCAAGAAGATGCTGCTCAAGCATCCGAACATCGTGGCGTTCCGAGGGTTCACGCACATCAACCAAGTGCCCTGCGCCTTGATGGAGCACATGGCGGCGGGCGACCTCGAGAGTCTGCTGTCCACACGACCTCCGTGTCGCCAGAGCTTCCAGTGGTTCCAGTCCGGCGAGTTCTCGCCAAAGTCCAAGGCTGAGATCGCGCTCGACGTGGTCGATGCGCTTGTGTACCTGCACTCGCTGCCAAACAAGTTCGTCGTCGGCAATCTGAGGGCGAAGCGCGTGCTCCTCGCTCAGGACTTTACAGCCAAGCTCTGCGCGTTTGGAATCGAGCACGACGCTCAGCCTGGGCAGTTCCGAGCCGACAGATCCGCTACGATCCTCAGCTCGGGCGTCTCGTCGTCGACCTCGGCGTCCTCGTCGCCTACAGCATCGCTCACCCCAGCGCCGAGCGGCAGCTCAACGGAAAACTCAGTCGCGTGGATGGCGCCAGAGCTGCTCCGCGGCCAGCAACACACGAACGAGAAGAGCGACATGTACGCGTTCGGCGTGCTGCTTACGGAGCTCGACACGTGCGAGCTGCCGTACTCGCTGGGCATCGACGACCTGGACCGCGACCAGGTGGCGCTGCTCGTGAGCTCCGGCTGCATCCGTCCGTCGCTGGCGATGGACTGCCCCGTGCCGATCCAGGAGCTCATCCTCAAGTGCCTCAGCTTCTCGCCCGAGGACCGACCGCACGGCGTCGAAGTGCAGTACGCGCTGCGGAAACTCGTGAACCGGAGCACCAAGCGTGCCGCTAGTGTCTCGGGGGAAGAGTCACCGATGCCGTCCGCGGAGGTGGAGTCGCCTGGGGATGATGCGGATGCAGGAGATAAAGCGGAGGCTTCTGCTGATGATGTGAGCGACGCCGAGGCGCGAGAGGAGTGAGATGACTTGGCTGGCGTTGGCAATGTAAACTAAATGAATGGCTTTAGCGACTGAGATGCGGAGTCTTCGCTGCTAGCGAAGCCCGCTTGAAGCGGTGATTGACCACCACGCACGGATGGACGGCTGAAAGCGTCTTTGGTAGGAGGACACTCTGTCCACCACCACCACCACTATCAGCAGTACAGTCAGCAGCTGGCGTTCGCTCTTGCCATGGCGTGAGTGGACGCACAGCAGCGCGGCCGTGCTCGTCGTGGAGCTCCTGAAGCTGTGCGATCACGGGATCCAGGTACGCTGCACCGAAGACGAGCGAGAGCCACTCGAGCTCACACTGCGCGAGGATCTTGCTCGCTAACGAGTCCTCTTTCGAGGCGCTTGTAGGAGTCGATCTGCCAGAGCGGATGACGCGCCACACGAGGTCTGTGCGCTGCGCCATGTGCTCCTCTTCGTCGCGCAGCTCCAGCAGCTGCGGCATCGCATCAGCACCGTCCTAGAGAAGCACGAGGTCGTGTGAGTGATTCCTGACGGTACGACATGAGAATACATGCACCCACTACCTCCAGAGGCAGCGCAGACGCGAAGAGCTGCTGCGTGGCGACTTCTTTCTTGAGCGCGTCGAGCAGCAGCTGAGCGTACGAGCGGCGGGTCGTCCTCTGCGCTTCCTCCGAGAAGCATGCGCCTCTGGCGGCGTTCGTCTCAGCACCGACACCAGCAGGAGCAGAGACGGCGCAGAGCCTGCGGGCAGTGGCGTCGAGAGTGAACTCGAGGCGCTCGAGCTGCCGGCGCCGCTGCGCCACGCACTGCGAAATGGACAGCGCATCGTCGCGCTTCGTCTCGGCTCCCATTGTCGCCTTTCAGTGCTGAATGGCGGGAGAACATCAGAAATGTAGCCATGCGTGAGTCTGCAAGGGATAATAATAAATCGCGTTAGCTATTTCAGAAACGCGCTCGTCTATGGTCTATCAGAACTGCTGCTGTTGCTGTTGTTCGTGGTGGTGGTGGTGGTGGTCTGCTGCTGCAGCACCGCGAGCTCCTCCTGCAGGCAGTGCACGTACGAGGCCATTTCGTCACGCGAGCTGCACGACTGCAGGATCATGTCGCGCATCACCTGACGCGCGTTGTTGAACTTCGACACGTCGTACGCCGACGGCGGCGACGCGAGCATCGGGTGGCGCATCATCGGCGGCGATGCGTGGTGCTCAAAGGTGCCAGTCGCGGGCGGCTGCATCTGCGGCGGGCTCGGCGGCATCAGGAACTTACCAAAGCCATTGCTTGAGCTCATCGAGTAGCTGCTCGACGAGAAGTCTGCGTGCAGCAGCTTCTTGTTCCGCGGCGACGTGGACGCCGCTTGGCTGTTGTACGACGGCGCCGACGCCATCGGAGGCGACACCGGACGCTGCACGGCGTTGCTGCTGTCGTCGCCGCTGTTGTGCTCGTAGTCGCGAGTCGACGGGGATGACGGAATCGCCTGGATCTCCATCTCGCTGCTGCTGCTGCTCGCGCGAAGTCCGACTCGCTTGCTGCCGCCCGCACGAATGTGCACCAGCACGTACTCGCCCATCTCGCCGTTGCCAGTCGCATCCGCGAGCATCACCGCGTGCATGCGGAACACTTTTTTCTTCGCCGACACGTCCGTCGCGCGACTGTAGCACGTCGCAGTAATGTAGCGTACAATTGGCTGCTTCTTCGGCAATCCCGTCACGAAGCTCATCTTGCGCCACTCAAAGTCCTTGCTCGACTCCTTCTTGCCCTTGCTATTCGCGCCGCTGCTCTTTTTGTTCGCAGCCAATTCCGACGCCGACTTCTTCTTGCGGGGGAAGCCGAACGATCCCTTGCCCAGCAGCTGCGCGCACTTGAGAAAGTACATGCACGACGCTGGCTGGCTGTAGATGAACTCCGGGTGGAGCGGCACGCCGCGCGGGTCGAGCCCCAAGTCGTACACCGGGATCTTCGCGGCGTCCATGTTCGCGAAGATATCGTGGTACTGGTTCGCCGACGGCCACGGCGTCTTATCCTCCACTTCTTCGTCGTCGTCTTCGTCAGATGCATTCGCATTCGTAGACCGAGCAGCGGCAGCTGGAGACTGCGTCACCGCAACCGGGACGGGGCTTCCGTGGCGACGCTCGACAAAGGCACCCTGCTCGTTCACGCGCTGGCGCTGGACCGTCCTCAGCTTCATCTGCTGATGGCTGCTGCTGCTGCTGCTACCGCTGCCGCCACTCAGCAAGTGGGAGATGCCCGGGAGCACCACTGGCGCCGGGCGGTGCGCGTCCAGTACGGCAGACGTGAAGTTCGCGAACGACAGCAGGCGCTGCGGGTCCATCGCCGCCGTCGCGGTGGCGGTGGTGACGGTGGTGGGCGAGCGCGGACGCTTGCGGCGGATGAGCGCGGCGTCCGAGACCGAGGGCGTCGACAGCATCGTCGCGTGGCTGCGTCTGCGGGGCTTGCGGGTCGGTGGGGAAGTCGTGGAATGACCGACCGGCGCGAGATCCGCCAGGCGCGGATGGCCATCGGCGGCGCTTGATCTGCCAGGATCGACATCGCGCACAGCTCTGAGTATTTCAGTATGGCGACAAACACGCCTTCGAGTGCACAGCATACAGCGTTTCATATGCGGATGGAGGAGCGGGGAACTGAGCACGTTCAGCGTGTTCCCGAGGCGAAGTGCGCTGGTAACGTTTGCCGCTCGCGGACTGGTTGACGGAGCCCGGGATTCACTGGTATGCACTTGCAGTCTGTATGTGGAAGGCGGCTGGGACGGTAGTACGCGGGACCGAGAAGCCGTCGCACCGCAGACAGTGAATCCCGGAAAGGGAATCCCGGAGTGACTGGTACGCGGGACCACCACGACGCGAGTGAGACACGGACAGCGCCGCGCCATTCTTGCGTGTTTGAGAGGATTTGAGCCCCGGAAAACGCATAACCTGCGCGCGCTTGATACAATCGGGGATGGCAGGCTGGAGCCGCTCGCAGCTACCAGCAACCTGCCGGCCGCGAATGTGGCGCGAAGAATACGGTTTCGGACAGGTGGGTTCGCGCGCGCGCGTCATCGCGAGACGGACAAGGGAGCAGAACGACTTGGCGTTTGTATGGCGACTCACGCCGTGTCCCGACATACCGAACCGATCCGCAGCCTCCGCTCGCAGCAATAAGCCCGCATAAAATAGATAAAACTACAAACGCTATGGCAAGAACACCTTTTTGTCTGAGGGTTGTCTCGCGAACGTGCGGTGCGAGGGCGGGTTATCACCGAAGATCGGCACGAGGGCTTCAACACGCAGGCAGACCCAGCAGATGAGAAAGCGCGCTCGCGGTCGTAATCGGCGCCAACGGATGGCTGGCGGGACTTGCGACTCGCGATGGCAGACGAGAGAGAGAGAGAGA
>JAADWH010000338.1:0-26475 GCA_023335995.1 Globisporangium nagaii
CAAATTGGCTCTGGTGCGGGCTTGTCGAGTCCCGTCCAGGAGGAAGAGCAGCAGCAGGTGGACGACGAAGCCGACGACTCGTCCTCTTTAGACGGACAGTGCGTGCTGGAGATCTACTCGGCGCTGTCAACGTCCCGATAGGATGGCGTCGAGCGCCAAGGACGTATTTGTGTTGTCGCCGTTGAGTGTAGCGAGAACTGTGAAAGTACAAAACCTGTTGAGTTTGGTGTCCACAGGAAGCGAGTGGTGTGCAGATAGCTGCGTTGATAGGAATGGGGCAACCTTGTTGCCGCGAAGGCGTTCGGTCAGGACAGTCATGACGAGCGAGGAGCGCGAGATTGGCGAGGGATCTCCAGCAGAGTCGGCTTGGAGTTGCCGATGTCCGCCGCTGTGAGCCCCAAGATCGTCGCCACAGCTTCTCGGGGATCCGACATGCTTGACGCCTCGAGTCGGATGGCACTCCAGCCTCAGCGCGATGAGCACCAATCGAGAGCACGAAGGTAGAGTGTTTTTTGCCACGCGGAACTGCGCAATCAGCCAAAGCCAAACAGATCCAGCTGCTTGGAACGGATCCCTCAAGCCTCACTGCGTCAGGACTAATCGACTGGCCGAGAGAGCTCGACGTCGAGAGGCTGTGGAGAGAGGTTGTCGACTGCTTCCCGAGTCGGATCGCGTGAGAGCACAAAGACTGGGGGCAGGTGGAGCTGCTGCGTCGACGCCACCATCCGACCGGAACAGCGTCAAACGATCTGCATCGGATCCGATGCGTCAACCACAGCTCGCTCTGCGAGTTCCAGCTCGAGTCAGCGCAGTCGGATCCGCCCGCAGCGCGTTGTCAGTCGCCCAACGATTCTCGTCGATCGCATGCTCGCAAGCGAGCGAGCGACGCAGACGACAGACGACACCTGCGACCGGCTCGCTTGCGAGTCGTGAGCTGCTGTCTCTGTGTGCAATCGATTCACTCATCACTTTTGAGGGCTGGAAACGTAAATACTAGCAAACGTTGTGCCTGTTTTTGGATATTAGCACTCTTCAAACTGCACTTTCTGCCCGTTCGGCGTCGCCCAGCAGCTCCATTCCAGAATGAGAAGAAGCGAATGAGGGCCGTTTGCACTATATAATCATGTAGATACATTGAGCTTGTGCGCCAGAAATACACTCTCGTAGTATGGCTGTCGAAAGTGAATGATCTGTTTCTAGAGGGTATCTATCACTGGCAGGTCACTAATTGCGTCACGGACTGCATGCTGATGATGCGCTTTTTGAGAAAGTCGAAAAGGATCCGCTCCTCTCTCAATTTCGAGCGACAGAGTGGGACTTTTGCGATAAATGGGAATCTCCATTTCAGCCAATCGCGCGCGCGCACCGCCTGCGACCAGGCAATTCTCAACCACTCAGTTGGACGCGCCGAGGAGAGACAGCGAGCAGAGACAGCGAGCAGCGTGTGACGTTGCGGCGCGGCAGACTTCGCCTCGTACTTGAGGGGCGGCGGCGCGAGCTCCTGCGGGCTCTCGAGGCTGGTTCTGGTTCTGGGCTCGTGGGCGAATGGCTGGCTGCTGCTGCATCGCCATCACGAGTTGCCCAATCCTGCTGCATTGGCGAGAAACAACTGCTCGCAACTGCCGCCTGCAAAAATGCGCGATTGTCGCACGCGCGGAGTTTGCGTTCGTCGACGTTGTTGCAGTTGGCCGCCCTCAAATCCATTCACTTTGTGTCAAATCTCTGGTCGGACTCGGCAACACGCAGCAGCAGCTTTGCTGCCGGCGCAGCGTTGCACCAGTCATGCGCGCACACCACGCCCACTCGTTCGCATTCACAACTGCTCACAGCGGGGAAATCGCGGCTTGCGCCACTCGAAAGTCCGGTTGTGAACTAGAAAACGCATCAACCGAGGGCGAAATGTAGCCAGCCTTGTCGGACGGCTCGCTCGTGCTCGTGCTCGTGCTCCAGGCAAGCAAGCAACTCGCACGAGCGTTGCTTGTGGCCACTCAATTCAACTGGACGAGGACGGCTCGCTCGCTCGCAGCTTGCTGCAAACTACTGCCATTTGTATCCAGTTTGCGTGGAAAATCGAGAACGAGAGGCGGAAACAGGGTGTCCACATACAAACGCCGAGTCACTTTGTTCTCGACGCATCTCGCAGCTGAGAGCCCCCTGTCCCACACCAAAAATCGTTCCATTTTCGGCGTGGGTGGACGTCGGAAACAGCGTTTTCGCGAGCGCCGCAAGTCAGTCCGCAACTTGCGCAGCTCATAAGCGACAGCTCATAAGCGACAGCAAGAGCAAGGCGCGCGTCTCTCTGTGTCTGCGTGCGATCGCATTGGCACTTGCTGTTGCTGCTCCGTCCGCCCGCACCACAACACGCAAGCCGGGCTCGCCTGCTCGAATCTCCGCGCAAAGACTGGCAGTCCGCGCCGCCATCCGCGCCGCCATCCGCACCGCCATCCGCATCGCCAGCTGCTGAGCGTCCGCGTGTTGCTTCCTTCCGTCGCTTGCGTCCTCCTCAGCACCAGCATCAGCACCAGCATCAGGCGAGCGGCTGGCGCCTGGCGCTTCGTCTCTTTCACCGGAGCGAGAGAGAGCGAAAGAGAGAGAACGTTCCCACGCAACCCCAGGAGGGGCAAACGCCACGCGACCGCGCAAGCAATCAACCGTGAGCCACACAAGTCAACCAAGTGAACAAGCAAACAAGCAAACAAGCAAGCAAGCGAGTCAGCTAGCAAGCGCGAGTTGCACCGCCACAAGCACAACTCAACTCGCCTTGCGTGGGTTCAAACTCCAGCAGCACACGACCGAACATGCGGCAGCCAGCAGCCACAGCGCTCTCCATGACGGCGTCGTCCTCGGCCTCCGCCGCCACGACCAAGACGCAGCGCATGCCGGCGGGCGGCAGGACCAACTGGCGCGGCAAGTACCTGCGCGCGCTCAACATCTCGACGCCCGAGGTGGACGTCGTCTCGCGCAAGAAACAACCCGCGAGCGCCACGTCCGCGAGCAGCACGAGTCGCCGCGCCGCCGCCGCCGCTGCGGACGCGAGCAAGTCGGTGACGTTCAGCCACAGCTTCGACACGTCGAGCGAGCGCGACGGCGACCCGGAGTTCCAGAGTGCGCGCGCGAACCGGTACCAGATGCCGTCGCAGGCGCGCTACAGCAGCCACCGCCGCGCGCTACAGCAGAACAGCAGCAGCAGCGCGAACGGCTACGGCTTCGCGCTCAAGCCCGATCTGGCGCGCGGCCGGCGCTGCCACACAGACCCGTTCGAGAGCGGCAGTGCGAGCGCGAGTGGCGTGGCGATGGCGACCGCACCGATCCAGATCCCGAGCGCGGCCAGGAGCGAGCTGCTGCACAGCCTCGGCGGCAGGCTGTCGGACGTTGACGGCGCGACGATGGCGAACACGAGCCACAAGAAGAGCGGCGGCAGCAGACGCGCGTTCGGCAGCAAGTCGCCCGTGCGGAGCAGCAACAACAACAACAGGAGCAGCAACAACTTTAGCAGCAACCAGGACGCGACGGCTGGAAAGCTGCTGTCGTGGGAAGAGCCGGCGGTGATGATGCTCGGCGCCGCGAAGCAGACGACGACTGCTGGCAGCGCGCTCGGCGGACTCGACATCGCGTTCGGCAGCGTGCAGATCCACGGCGACGCTGCCGGCAGAGGAGTCAGTGGAGTCAGTGACGATGCCTTGTGCGACGAGTTTGTCGAGACGGAGGACGAAGGAGATGGCGACAGCGACAGCCAGGACTCGGATAGCGACGGTGGCGACGACGAGATCTTCGAGATGGAGGACTTTGATAGCGACAACAGCATGAGCGTCGGCGGCGGCGACAACAACAACAGCAGCAGCATGCTCAACAGCAGCAAGAACAGCAAGAGCAGGTCCAGACGACGCAGGACGGCATCGGCATCCCAGGTGATCGACCCGTCGCCGTCCAGCAAGCGGAACTCGGCGCTACCGCGCTACCACAGCGTGCGCCAGATGCGCGCGAACGGGACGCTGTCGAGTCCTGCGGGGGCGATGGAGCTACCCGAGTCGTTCGTGCCGCCGCACCAGCTGATCCAGCGCGACTGCTTCTCGATCGGTCTTCGCGACGAGTTCAAGCGGCGACAGCCCAAGATCTGAGCGAGCGAGTCGAAAAGGGAATCGAGACGAAGAGGACGGATGGTTGCAGCTGTGCGCCATGTACAAATAGGTAGACGCCGCCACCCACGTAGAGGAGAGAGCCACCAGCGACCTGCATCCCCTCCTCCAGCACCGTCAGCATCGCCTTGGGTCGCAGAAGCTCCCAGACGCAGTCGTCGACAGCAGATCCCGAGACACCATCGAGTCCACGAGCGAGCGTTGGAGACCACGATTGAGCTAGCGCAGCGCACACTCATCATGCGCGAGCGAGCAGGTCGAGAGGAGTTTGCGGCACGAAATGCACACCACACGGTATCATCGCCCCGTCGCCCCCAGTGCTGTCTCGTCTCGGCTCTGCTTGGCGATTCAAGAAGCGTTCGTGATGGAAACTGGCGCTGCGGCCAACCAACGATTGGCGGACACATGGCGAGGATCCGCGTCACGCCATCCAGGCAAAGCGCTGCCTGTCGCGGGCAAGACGCTCTCTGTTTGATGCAGCAGAGTTTTATTGTAAATCGACGAGATTATCACATCGAGTAGTTTAAGACCTCGCTCTGTCTGTCCGCCTGCGCTGGGATGGCCATGCACATCGATGCAGTGGCTACACGCAGACACACAGAGCGCCGTCGTCGTGGACACGAGCGGCGCTGCTCCTGTCGTCGCTGAATATTCGAGTGGTCTCGGTGAGATATGTGAGTTGAACTTGGCGCACGATTTTAACAAAATAGTTGGCACTTATTTGAGCATCCATACAAAAAGCAAGTCAAACGCCACTCAACATAGCTCACCAGTCGCGATTAAGCAGTGGATTTCTCTGACTGGCACTTGCAGGGAATGTCAAGCTCCTTGCGCTCGGCATCAGCCACAACCTCGACTCCCTTGCTGCCTCCACTGCGTCCGAGCAGCGACGCGCTTCCTCGAGTCGGAAGTACTGCGGCGACGACGGCTTCTCAGAGCTTTTTCGCTTGTCCGGATCGGTGGTGTCCCACGCGCGAACAATTGAGTCAGTGATGCGAATGCGAGTGCGAAGTGTCAACTGAGTGGCTCGCTGTCCGCTGGAAAAGCCTGCAGCGATTTTGTCTCATGCAGAGCCAATCGAAAAGCGGTTCGTCAAACGACGCGCGCCTGCTCCTCGCAGCGAATCGCGCGTCGTGTCGGAGCGTTTCTGCATGCTTGCTCGACCAGGGAAGCGCGAACGCCGCGCGGCGATTACGGCAAGCAAATCGCTACTTTCTCCTCCCACCACCCGATGTTTTCTTTTCTGCCGGGATTTCTGTTTTAGTGAGTGTGAGTGAGTGGCTCAGCATGCCAGCAAGTCGAGAGCTCGCGCCATGCAGAGCATAGCGCTCAGTCTGCGTGAGCGCCTCCATCTGCAAGAGGCGCCTCGCTCCTATTTGCCACAATGCGAATTCCATCGAACAGGTGGCACCGCACCTCCTCCCGGTCGCATCTCCGTACAAGAGCAGCGCATCTCCTTTTACAAGAGACGCTGCCCAATATTCCATTTTTTACTCACTGGAGTGTCTATCGGATACAACAAAAAAGCAAAAAACAAAAACAAAAGCAAAAACAAAAGCAAAAACAAAAACAAAAACTGAAGCGCCATTTTTAGGCACAAAGCGCGAAAAGCCAAGAAATAACGAGTACGAGGCTCGAGCGAGAGAGACTGAGAGAGCATGATCTGGACGCCGCTCGCGCTCGTGTCCGTGGCGGCATCGAGCATCGCCACGGCGCTGATCGTGTACAAGCTCGTCCGCGACTGGGACCTGCGCGTGTCGAGTGTGCGCTGGCTCTTCGTCATCTTCTTCGTCTACCTCTGGCTCTACTCGACGGCGCGCGCCGTGTTCTACAGCTACATCGTGTCGCTGCCGTCCAGCGAGTTCGTCGACGTGTACGTGGGAGACGGCAATCAGCTCACGCACGGCGAGCTTGACCGGCTCGGCATCCACGCGATCCTGCACCTGCGCGCGTCGCGCAACGCGTTCGTCGTGTTCGTGCTGCTCTTTGGCGACGCGGCGCACTTCGGCGTCGCGATTTGGATCTTCCCGCTCGTCTATGAGCTCTCCAAGATCGCGCGCAAGTCCATGGACCGCGGCGCCGACAAAGAGCGCGCGCGCATCCGCGTCTACGCAGCGGTGGGCCACGCGGCGCTCGCGGCGTTCGTGATCACGGACGTCACGCTCGCGTTCACGACGGGCGGCGTCGGGTACACGAAGGCGAACCACGACTGCCTACTCTTCGTCTACGTCGCGCAGATCATCACGCTCGCGTACATGATCGCGCTGCTCGTGTTGCTGAAGGTGAACGGCCGCAAGTACGAGACGATCCAGGGCCGCTTCGTCGAGTCGCCCGTGTACATGCGGCTCCAGCGCATCATGTACGCGCGCGTCCTAGCCATTCATCCATGCTGCATCGTTCTCGTCCTAATTGGTTGTGTCTGTCTGTCTGTCTGTCTGTCTGTTGAAATGATCGTAGGGTCATCTACGCAGTGTTCGCGCTGCAGTTCCAAGTGTCGTCGCTGATCATCTATGGCTCGGCGGCGCAGCGCGAGCACGGGGTGCTGACGTTCATCGGCGTGAGTCTCGCGCTCTACAACGCCACGGGGTTCGCGCTCTCGGTCACGACCGGCTGCAGCCAGACGTGCGTGCTCAAGTTCTGCGGCTGCTGCATCCCGGACGACATCGAGGCGCAGCTGATCCACGGCGGCCCGCTCAACACCACCGCGACGCCACTGGACACGCCATTCCACGAGAGCAACCAGGGCGGTGTGGCGCTGAACGGCAGCGGCACGAACGGCGTCGGTGGCGGCAACCCGCCGAGTGTGAACCCAGTGTTTGTGTTCACAGATATCGAGTCGTCGAGCGCGCTGTGGGGAGTCGGCGATGGCCAGGTGATGAAGCGCGCGACTGAACTCCACGACAGTATCCTGCGCGGACTGCTGACGAAGTACCGCGGGTACGAGATCACGACGGCCGGCGACGCGTTTCAGCTGGCGTTCCATTCGGTGCGCGAAGCCACGTCGTACTGCCTCGACGCGCAGATCCAGCTCGTGATGGCGAAGTGGCCGAAGGAGCTCCACGGGCTCGTGCCTGCGACCGAGAAGAAGCGATCTGGCGGGTACCGGCTGATCTTTAACGGGCTTCGCGTGCGCATGGGCATCCACGACGCGTCCCTATCTGAAGGCACGCTCGTCCAGGACACGCACGCAGTGACTGGCAAGATGATATACACTGGCGCGTCCGAGGTGATCGCGAACGAGATCGGCGACCTGGGCTCCGGCGGCCAGATTCTCGTGACGAAGCGCGTGGCGCAGTGGCTCGTGCAGAACGAAGCGCTCGTGGACATCGCGTTCATGGTCGAGCGCGTGGGCACGCACGTGATCCCGCAGGTGAACGGCCACCTCGAGGTCTTCCAGGTCGTGCCGGAGCTCTTTGCGAAGCGCAAGAAGTATTTTGGCTCGATTCTCAAGCGCACCGAGACGATGCACTCGCTGTTCACTGACCGAGCGGGTCGCGAGACGACTGCGCGCCAGCCCATGACGCCGCCGTACTCGCCGCCGCGGCCACTGTCGCCGTCGCTGGACGAGTACCACCTGATGAGCTCCACGCGGTCGCTGCCGATGCTGCAGCAGCCGCAGCGCGACTCGAACAGCGCGAGCGATTCGACAGCGTTGGAGACTCGACAGTGTTGAGAACCCAAGAGTCTGGAGGACGACAGAGAGGTAGGTAGGCGGTTGATGTACGATAGTGAGAGTGTAGCAATATAGGAGCGAGGCTGTAGGATATGGAAACACGAGTCGCGACATATTTATTCATCCGAGTGGAGTGGGAGCTGGCGCGTGATGAGAGAGCATGAGCATGAGCATGAAGGCGAGCGTCGTGCTCGCTGCTGGCTTCTCCATGGTGTTCAGGTGTTCGTTGATGATTTCGTTTTATGCTTTTTATAGAGGATTTTGCAGATAATAAAAGGGTTATTGAAGCGGCCTCCCATCACGCGCTCAGCACCGTTGGCTCGCTCGCTCGCAACCCAAGAAGCGAAGAGACCGCAGGACGCAGCTATGGCGCCGCGCTCGCGCTCCTCCTCGTCCTCCTCGGGCTTCTCCTCAGACGACGACGACGATCGGGAGTACGAGGAATCCGTTTCGGTGTCTGTCGCCGCGTCCAGCGTCCCCGTCGACGTCATCGACGACGACGACGCTGAAGACGAAGCTGCTGCGCAGCCGTCGCCAGCAGATGCGGATCTTGACGACGACAGCGAGCCGCTCGAGAGCGTCGACGTGGACGCGCTCGCCACGCACATCGACGCGCAGTGCATCGCAGCCGTGCAGCCGCTGCTGCAGGGTCCGCTGTCGTTCCACTACGATCAGTTCACGGCCGCGATCGATCTCGTAACCGCGAGCTTCCCAGCAGCCAGCTTCGCGGATGAGGGTGAAGACGACGAGGACGATCCGAAGGTGCTGGCGTACCGGATGCTGCGCAGTGCGCTGTATGCGCGTTTCCAGCGCGCGTTCCCGCTCACACCCGAGATGTACGCGCAGTGGCTCGCGGATCTGCCGGAGAGCGACGCGCAAGCCAAACAGCGCGTGTTCGCGCTCGCAACACGCGACTACCAGTCCGTGCCATTGTCGCTCCAGTACATGCAGTTCCTCCACGGTGCGCCATACTCTTTCTACCTATCTGCATTGTGCGCCGTATATGTCTGTGGGTGTACATGTATTGGGACTGACGCGTATCGCTGTTGTGTAGGATACGAAGGCGACCCAACGGAGACACCGAGCACGAAGGCTGCGATGGAGCTCATGCTGCGCACAGTTGGCACGCACTACGCGCTGGGCCACACCGTGTGGCAGTTCTACCGCGAACTCGTTCAGCAAGACGACTCCACGACTCCGTTAGCCAAGGAGCAGCACGTCCGAGCGCTCTTTAGTCGCCAGATGACGCTGCCACTGCAGCAGAATGACCTCGCGATGTCGGAGTTCCGCGCGTGGAACAATTACAACACGCTCGAGCCTGACGCCAAGCGCCGCGAGCAGCTCTTCGACGACGCCGTGAAGCGTCAAACGAAGATTTTTGGACCACTCGCGAAGAAAATGAACCAGTTCGAAGAACGCCTCCAGGCTGCAGCGAGCGGACAGAGCGACGAGGTATCGCTGGAGCAGGTGTGGCTCCAGTACATCAACTTCGTCACGTACCGGATCGTACCGCTCATGGAGAGTGACGGCGATGAGGACGACGAGGCTCCTCGTTTCACTGGCGACGACGTGCTCACGTGCGTGTTCGAGCGCGCAGTCGCGATGGTGTGTCTGAGCGCGACGCTCTGGTCCAAGTACGCGGCGTTCCTCAGCTCTGCAAGCGGCGCAAGTGACGCCGAGAGGCTCGGACTCTACCAGCGCGCGGTGCGCAATGTGTCGTTCGACTCGACGATGTGGAACGACTTGCTGCTTGAGATGGAGCGCCAGAAGGTCTCGATCGAGAAGATCAGCAGGTTCTTCAAGAGCGAGATCACGTCGCGCACGAACCCGCTGATGATGGACGCGTACCATTTCCTCAGCGTGCTGATCACGTACTGCGACATCCACCGTCGCCATGCTGCGCTCCACCAGTACAACGTGCAGGCGATGGCGAGACTGGAGCAAGCGTTCAAGGACTGCGAGGCGTTTTGTGTGACCGAGCTCCCAGAGTTCCCGGTCGGCGCCGCGAAGATCATGGAGTACCACGCCAAGTGCAGCCTGCTGTCCAAGTCTTTCGCCGCGACGAGCACTCGCCACGCGACAAAGTTCGCCAAGTGGAACGCGCTCTGGAACCAGATTCTACAGCAGCGAAGCAGTGAGGCTGAGGTTTGGTTGAGCTACTACCAGGAGAGCGTCCGAACTGGTGCCAAGCCCACCTCACAGGAGATCCGCACGAGTGTGTTTGAGCGCGCGATGCAGAGCGTGGCGGACTACCCAGCGTCGGTGCTCGAGGTGTGGCTGGTGTTCGAGCGCGAGAATGGATCGCTGCAGGATTTCTTCCACGTTCGCCAGCTTCATGCAGATCTGCTGGCGAAGACGGCTGCGCAGGCGGCTGAGGTGGCAGCAGCAGCGAGCGCGGAAGCTGCTGCTGCCGCTCAGCCAGAGCCGCGAAAGCGGAAAGCGAGTGACTCGAAAGTGAAAGCTGAGCCAAAGCGAGCCAAACCCACGCCTGCGCCTCGTCAACCTGACGAGCAACCAAAGCCTGCAGCAGCAAAGCCTGCGAAGGCTGACAAGAGCAGCACCACTGTGGAAAAGAAGAAGGTTCACGAGACGCTGACGAATGCGCACACGCTGTTCGTGTCCAGCATCTCGAAAGACGTGACGAAAGAAGAGCTCGAGGCGCTGTTCCACGACATCCCGGGGTTCAAAGAAGTGCGGCTCGTGGTGAAAGCACGCGCGAACCACGTCAAGTCGCGCGGCATGGCGTACATCCAGTTCTCGGACGAGCAAGGTGTCGACGCGGGGCTGCTGAAGCACGGACTCGAGCTCAAGGGCCAAGCGATGAGCATTGAGAAGTCCAAGCCGCCTGTCGGTGCCGATGCTGGAGCCGCTGGTGCGAAGGGCAAACACGGTGGCGATCTCAGCCGCGACGGCACGTGGAAAACCGATCCTGTCACGATCTACGTCGGCGGCTTGGTGCAGAAAGTCAGCGGCGAGCATATTGGCGAAGCGAGGCTGCAGGAAGGCATCCAGCAGGCGCTGCAGAGTGTGGGCGAGCTCGTGGTCGTGAAGCGCGTGAGCATCTTGAAAGACAAGCGCGGGAAGCTGAAGGACTACGGACTCGTGGAGGTCGCGACTGCCGAGCAGACTGCGCAGTGCGTCGCGCATGCGGAGGAGATCCAGAAGATCCTGGGCGACCAGATCTCGCTCAAGCCCTCGCGGTTCTCGATCGACCAGATCCTGTTGCAGCAGCAGAACCAGATGAAGAAGAAAGGCGAGGGCGAGTCACAGACAAGCGGTGGAAGCGATGAGAAGAGGCGCAAGGGGGACAGCGCTCAGCGAGCCAAGAGCACTGGTGCTGGAGCTCCGCCTGCAGCAGCAGCAGCGAGCAAGCCGAGGAACTCGATGAGCCTCATGCCGCGCGCGCTTCGCAGGAAAATCGCCGTCTCGAATGAGTCGGCGTCTGTCAGAGCTGGCAGCGCCGCGGCATCTTCGGCGGCAGCAGCAACGCCAGCGAGCTCGTCGAATCCGCAGCCGACACAGCCGACCGCGACTGCTGGAGGCGACAGCAGCAAGCCCAAGACGAACGACGACTTCCGAAAGATGATGATGAAGCAGTAAGTTAGTATGCAGCCAGGCTGAGGGGAGTGCCAAGGGATGCTGACGCGTCGTTGTCGTCGCTGTCATAACCACAATCGTGATGCCATCCACAGGGCTCGCGAAGTTCTCAATCTTTGTCGCGTTGGACGTACACGCACGTCTTGATGCTACTTGCTCTCATCGTTCTCGTCCGAGCCGCCGCGAATCGTGATGACACGCAGCTCCACCTGGTCTTCGCCGTCGTCAGCATCGCCGTCGTCTTGAGCGATCGCCTCAAATCCGCCACGCTCCTGCTTCGCTTGATCCTTGGCGGCGACGCGGTTCTGCCAGCAGCCCATGGCGAACGGCAGCGCCTCCTCCATCAGCAGATACAACAAGTACTCGATCGGCGGCGTGGAGCCGAGCGGCCAGAACCAGACTCCCAGGCGCATGCCGTCGCGCAGCTGGTGGCTCAAGAGCGCCACGATCACAAAGCACACGCGCCGCGTGCGTATTGCCGCTGGGTGCTTGGATGAGGATTTGTACACGACGAGCGCGAGCGCGGCGATGAACGTCACCGCGTGGCCGAACGGGCGGTGCTAGCAGAACGACGGCACGCAAAGCGGTGGCGGTGAGTCTCATTCGTCGGGCATAGTTCCGTCGCTGTCCATGCGATGGAAACAGGCAAGTACCTTGAGGTGCGTGGCGCCAGAGATGCTGAACGAGCCTGCGGCGATGAAGTGGTCGACGTCCAGCAGCGCGGCCACGACACCAGCAAACACGCAGCGCTTGAGGAATGCGAGCCACGGCTGTGTCCTGGTGCTGTCATCAGCGGCAGTGCTGTCCGCATGATCAGCAGCAGCAGCAGCGTCAGGCTGGTGGCGTGAAGATCGCGCACTCGTTGCGAAGAGCTGCTCGCGCTCGGTCTGGCACAGGAAGACGCCCCAGCAGCAGAACGCCACGGCGCCGTGCGCACTGCTGTCGATGAGGTGGCGCAGGAGCGTGGAGTCTTTCAGGTACGTTCTGCAGGGCAGCAACGGAGCATGAGCAGCAGAGTGTGTGAGTTTCACAGATCTGGACCCACGTCGTGTCATTCTGGCACAGCACATGAGAATGAACGACGGACGAGCGACAGACAATGAGGACGCCGCACAGCGTGGACACGGACGTACTGTTGTGCGAGGAACGCGTCGCTGGAGACGCAGACGAGGACGAGCGCCGCCATGAGCGCGCGCTGCACGAGCCTCGCGCGCGCTCCGTCGCCATTTCTGCGAGCAGCCATTTTGGACGAAGATGGGTTTTTATGAGCCACTTTTGGAGAAAAACGGGAGTGTCGATTATTAGAGAAAACGAGCAAAATATTGACAGGTCAGAAACCCTCTTTGAAAAAGAATATGGAGGGGGCGAAAAGTACCGTCAAATGCATCGGAAGGCGGAAAATCAAACCACTTGGTTTCAGTATGGTCTTGCTGTTTCGAGAGGGCTCGATTGCACAGTCGAGTATGTGGGCCACACGAGCTCGCGTCATCAGCGCAGAAATCCGTCCAAACTCTGATCAAACCCAGGCGGAAAGCCCTCGACGTGGATCTCTCTCGCCCAGTTCCTCGCTTCGCAGCTCCCCAGACGAAGCAAGTGAAAGCGCACGACTTGATCTGCGTTCTCGTCGTCATCGCGTTCCCAAGTTCCAGGTGGCGCATTCGTGCCTGGCGCTGGAACGCGCAGAGCAAACGCGATCGGATGGCTGAGAGATCCTCGGAGGCGCGCAATGGCCTGTTCCCCACGCGACCATCAACAATTGCAACAGCCACAACCGCACGCCCTCGCGCGAGAGATAGTTCTCGCATGTCAACCACACAGCGCGCGAGCCAAACACACGCAGGGCCACAAGCAAGCGGTCGCTGCGCACGTGCGCTCGCTCGCTCGCTCGCGTTTGTTGACTTGTTTCGCTTTTGTTTGGGTTCACTTCGCGCTGCTTGCTCGGCTGCTCTTGAGCGCAGGCCTGCAAAGGTCCCTCGCCTGCGTGGGACGGTTGCTTCTCGAAGGGTCAGACGAGCGTTTCACATCTCAGCTCGAAGGTGAGCGGAAGTGTCCATTCACAGCGAATGTAGATACAAACTAAAGTGGCGAGAAAACGCAACGTTCACGATGCACTGCGCTTAGTCGCCGCGAGGGAGTCAGACCACAGTGCCCAGTTTCCCGTCAACGAAAATCGAATGGGGGAGGGGCAGGCGAATCGCGCCAATCACCGCGAACAATCTCAGTTGCTCGCTGAGGACAGCCCACGCAGCACGGTGATTGGTGCAATGCAGGAGGATTGTGCTCAACGGACAAGCGGACAGCGTCCACTGCTGTACACTGTCGATATCCGAGCACACTAGTCTGCCCTCTGTCGCAAAATATAGAGGCTGGACTTGCTGAGAGCGGTCGAAGCACGGACAGCGGTGGAGAGCTTCGGCATGTCCATTTTCCACCCCCTTATCGTCAGCGGATACCCAATAGAGAAGGCTGGGAGGTCAACCTGGTTGCTCGAAAAGGGTCGACGCGCACTCCTCTTCCAGAGTGTCCGATCGCTGGCTCGTCGATTCAGCACGCAAATGGCCGCGCTTCTGCTCCTTGCGTCCGTCTGCCTCTGTTGGGCTGCGTGGCCACCAAGCAGGCACGCCAGCCCACACGCCGTCCGTCCTCACTATCCACTTCGGACGAAAGAAGACACTCCAGTCGCATTCGACCGACAGTACATCACGCTCTGCGCCCGTCCGTCTCTGTGCGCGTCCACGTCCGTCCCCAGGAACAGGTCGCGCGAGTACGAGTCGAGTGAGTGGCTCGAGTGAGCGAGAGCAGCGACAGAATCCCATCCAATCCCGCGCTATCCCCCGACCCGTCCGCAGACATCCGTCCGCAGATCCGTCCGCAGGTTACACAGGTTACTCCAGCGCTTCCCCGCCAGCGACGATGATCAGCATGAGCTCCAAGCTACTGGCGCTCGTCGCCGCGTGCCTCCTGCCGGCGGCGACGCGGGCCGCAGGCGTGTGCTACTCGCCCTTCCACGCAGAGAAGTACTTTAGCAAGCCGGACAACATCGCGTCCGTGCTGAGCGCCGACATGGCGCAGATCGCGTCGGCCACGGGCTTCGGCGCCGTGCGCACGTACCACGCGCAGTTCTATGGCGCGAGCGCGGCGGACGCGGCCGTGGCGGCGGGGCTCCAGGTCGCGATCGGCATCCAGATGGTCGGCGTCAACGGCGCGTCGTACTCGTACCTGGACGACGACATCGCGGCCGCGATCAAGGCCGCGACGACGCACCCGGAAAGCGTGCTGGCGATCTACGCCGGCAACGAGAACCTCGTGAACGGCGACTTCGGCTCGAGCTCGGCGGACGAGATCATCAGCGTGATCGCCCAGGTGAAGGCCGCGCTCAAGGGCACGAGAGGCGCCGACGTGCCGGTCGGGACGGTCCAGCGGCTCGAGGAGTGGCTGCACGCGGAGGACGCGGACCGCGTGGCCGCCGCGAGCGACGTCGTCGGCGTCAACATCTACCCGTTCTTCACCAAGGGGGGCGAGAGCGACATGGTCGGGACGCTCGAGGCGCAGTGGTCGCTGGCCACGGCCAAGCTCGGCGCCAACAAGACGCGGCTCACGGAGACCGGCTGGCCGTCGCAGGGCTCGGTCTCGGCCGCGGGCAACACGCCGTCGGTCGCGAACGCGCAGAAGTACTTCGCGGCGTTCAGCCAGTGGGCCGCGGCCCACAGCACGGACGCGCACACGCCCTTCTACTTCATGATGTACGACCTGCTCGAGGCTCACGCGACCGATTACGAGCAGCACTTTGGCGTGACCACGGCCACGGGCGAGCTCAAGTTCGGGCTCGGCTCGACCCAGACGCTCCAGGCGTCCGCGTCCGGAGCTGCGTCTTCGTCCGAGGTCGCGGGCGAGGCCGACCGCAGCGCGGACGAGCTGGCTACGACTTCGACGGCCGTGACCCCGTCGCCGTCGCCGACGGTGGTCGTGTCCAGCGCCGTCGGCGTGCCCGTGAGCTTCACGTCGGACGACGCGGGCTTCGCGCACGCGAGCGCCGTGACCAACAGCTCGGTGGCTCCGGCCACGACTGCGCCGTCCCCAACTCCGTCGGCGGCGTCCCCAATGTCGACCGCCCAGGGCACCGGCTCGAGCGCCTCGGGCTCGTCGATTCCATCCAGCACCCCTGAGGATGTGCCCAGCGGCAGCCTCGACGGCTCGTCCTCGTTCAGCGGATCCATCGGAAGCTCCAGCGGCTCGTCGTCCGCCGCCACGAACGACGGCCCGGACGTGGGCGACGTGGACGTCGTGATCGCGCCAGTGTCGGCCCCCGACCTGACCACGCCGGCCACCGCCGCGCCGACGCCGAGCCCGAGCGAGAGCGCGGCCATCCAGAAAGCCAAGGAGATCGAGGCGCAGGAAGCCCAAGCCAAGCGCGCCGCCGCCATCGCCGGCGACAGCGGCGTAGCCTTCCAGGGTCTCGTGGCAGGCATCGCGCTCGCCGGCGTGGCGGTCGTCGCCGTCATCGCCGTGTACGTGCAGAAGCGCCGCAACGAGGAGAGCGAGAACCAGGTGTCCATCACGACGGCGGACGCGCGCGACTCGACGCCGAGCGTGTACAGCGACCCGCTCGGCACGCGCTTCTCGAGCATCGTGATGATCACGCCGAACGGCGACGGCGTCTGCATCCTCTAAGGGTTTCTTCCTCGCCAGACAGACGGCTCGAAAGCTCAAGAGAGAGCTCGAGAGCTCTGCGGAGAGGCTCCTTCTTCTTGTGTGTGGCCACCCAACCTCAATTTTAACAACCGTCAGTAAGTAAACGCATCGCTTTTCCCCGTTCGTTCATGCGAGTATGTGTTCTGCCTCTGTGTGCGAGGGTGTGGCTGTCGGTGGAGAACTGCGTGGAGGTCGCTCAGCGTCGTGAAGTCTCGAGGTATGGATGCAATCGCTCTACTCTCACTTGTTGGCTGTGGAGACCGACCTCAGACTGGCAGTGTTGGCTCTCTGGTTGTGCTGCTCGGCTCTCAGCAGGTGGAGCGCATTGTGCTTAGACAGTGGAGTTCCTGGCTGTCGAGCGACGCGCTTCCATTCTCAGTCTCCTTGGTGGCCACCGTCGTCACCTGATGTGCCCGGCGGGCGAGCGTCTCAGCTCGAGCGAGCCACGCGGAGCAACCATCCGTTTCGCAGAGATGCATTCTGGAAAATAGCGAGTTCGCCACTCACTTCACGGCGCGAAACTCCAGGCGCCGAGAGCTCCAAAGGGCACATGACGCCGTGACTGGCCAAGCCATTTGGTCTCGCTCTGGGAAGAACACGCCGTCGCTGTGCTCCACGCGGCGCTGAAAGCGAGGCGTCTGTGTGTGTGTGAGAGAGAGAGAGAGCGAGAGAGAGAGAGCAGGAGGTGATGATGGACGCGTCGCTGGGCTCGCTGCCGACGCTCATCGTGCCGGACGACCCGGTGAACGGCGCGATCGAGAAGCCCAAGACACCGCCGCCGGTCGAGATCGATCTTGCGAGGATGCCACCCGCGGTTGTCAACCACAAGGCAGCAGCAGTTCCGGCTGACGCTGCTCCGACAGCTGAAGAAGAGTTAAGCAAGGCTGATCAGGCTATGGCTGCTGTCGCCGCGCTCGCAGTGCCGAGCCAGCCTGATACCACGAGTGGCGCCACCAGCAGCAGTCCAGCTGCCACCATAGACACAAAACCACCACCAGCAGAGACGCAAGCCACGACGGCTCGGGCTGTGGCTGATCCTCCAGCGAACAATACTCAGAGAGATCAGAGTCGTTCAGAGAGAGGAACGCCGCGAGCCAAGTCCGGTGGCGACGCGTTCGAGATCGCAATCGCCGACAGCGAGCAGGAGCAGAGCGCTGACGTGAACGCCAGTAGCTCCGGCGATCCACAAGCGTCATCGGCGCCAGTAGCTCCAGCCATCGCCTCGCCTCGAGCCAACAATGAGGCGAAAGGGAGCGCTCCAGCTGCACCAGTCCAGTCGCCAGTAGTGGATCCAACTCCACCCTCAGTATCAGCGCCAGCTGCACCGCTGCTCAGCAGCAAGGACTACTCGGCCATGGCGAAGCGCGCACAGGCGCTGGCGAAGCTCGACCGCCTCGCCGCGGGCAACAAGTCGGTCTTTGACGCGAACATGCAGGATATTGGCGCGCTCGGCATCGGCATGCAGCTCTACTTCATGCTCACAAAGTACCTGAGCGTCGTGTTCTTGATCATGGGCGTGATCTCGCTGCCGACGATCGTCGTCAACTACTATGGCAACGGCGTGACCGACAAGCTCGTAGACCCGCTGCAGCTCGCGTACGCGTCGCTGGGCAACCAGGGCGTGAACGAGGACTTTGCGAGCGACCCGCGCCTGTGTCTGCCCAAAGGCTCCATCGACTGCAACTGGACCACGGTGGACACGCCGTTCACGAGCGACCCGACGACGGTCTCGTGGATAATCACGGTCTCTGACTGCGTTTACTCGGTCTGCTTCCTCATCTTCTACCTCGTGTTTCGCTACAAAGCCAAGCAGGCGATCGAGCTCCACATGACGGAGAACCTCACGCCGGGCAAGTACGCAGTGTACGTGCGCGGGCTGCCGAGCGACGCGCAGGAGCAGGAGATCCTCGACCACTTCAACGCGCTCTACGACCTCACCAAGGACGACGAGTACTTCCCGCTCTGGTTCAGCTGCTGCTGGAGCCGCCGGCGCCGCAAGGTGGGCAAGGCGCTCAACAGGATCAAAGGCATCAAGAACGTCGGCGTCGTGAAGAACCTTGACCACCTCGCGGCCACGAGCAGCACGAACAAGTCCATGTACCTGGACACGTGGATCGCTGAAGTGAGCATCGGGCACCCGACGGGCGGACTGCTGCGCACATTCCTGAGCATGGAGGCGCTCACCAAGGGGATCGCGGAGACCCAAGAGCTCATCGCGATTCTCGAGCTCGAGAAGCAGAGCGCAGTCCCGGGCTCGAAGAAGCTCGCGTTCAAGCCAGCGGACGAGAAGCTGCTCCAGGACGCCAAGAAGAAGCTCGAGCTGCTCAGCGCCGACCTGGAGAAGAAAACGAGCAAGATCAAGGCGTTCAAGCACGCTGGACTAAGCAGCCCCGTCAAGACAGGCAAAGCCACAGGCTCGCAGAAGGTTGATCCAGATACAGGCTCGAAAGCTGAAGCTACCAGCAAGAAGGAGAAAGGGCGGCAGGCGCTCAAGGCTGCTCGCAAAGCCGCGACGAACACAGAGCAGGCGTTTAACCTCGACGCGTGCCAGTGCGCGTTCGTGGTGTTCAACAATCTCGAGTCCAAGCGCCGGTGCCTGCGGGACTACCGCAAGTCCGACTGGTTCTTCCCCCATCGCTACCAGCCCAAGCCGCTGCGCTTCAGAAACAGCAAGTTCCCATTGATCGTTCAGCCAGCGCCGGAACCGTCCAACATCCTGTGGGAGAACCTCGAGATCACGGACCGCGGCCGCATGTACCGGCGGTCGCTGACCAACTTTGTCACCTTCCTCCTGCTGCTCTTCTCGTGCGCGATCATCTCCGGCGCGCAGTCGGCGCAGGCGACGTTCAAAGCCAAGATGCCTCCCGCAGGGCTCTGCGAGTGGTCCTTACCCCAGGTGTTCTACGGCAACGATTCGTTCGACTCGAACTCGCGCGTCAACTGGGATCTCAAGTGGGACCAGAACGCGACGTGCACTCCCGGGAGCAACAACGAGACGCGGTACCACATCGCGTACTCGAACGGGATCCTGCACGACTTCCAGTTCGCGAACCCGGCGGTGGCGATGAAGGACAACCTTGCACCGAGGCGCTGCATTGATCCATGCATCGCGGAAACCAGCAGTGTGACGTGCAGCACGCTGCCGTGCTTCGACCAGGACATGATCGATGAAGGAGACATCTGCGAGACGTACCTCGAGAGCCACGTGCTCTACTGCTTCTGCACTGACGCGCTGACAACGAGCATCGACGAGTACGGCTTCTTCGACGGCCCGCAGATGCTCTGGAACACCTACTTGCCGTGCAGGGGCTTCATCACCGACTACCTCGCCAAGAATGCGTTCATCGTCGTGGCTGCTGGCGTCGTGGTGATCGTCAACCTGCTGCTCAAGGCAATCTTGCGCGCGTTCGCGAACTTCGAGCGCCACTCGAGCGAGTCCGCTAAGGCGTCGGCGATCGCGATCAAGATGTTCAGCGCGCAATTCCTCAACACGGCGATTATCGTGCTGATCGTGAACTCGGCCGTCGGCGTCTCGCATGTCCCGATCGCGAAGGAGCTCTTCAAAGGCAAGTACAGTGACTTTGAGCGCGAGTGGTACCCGACCGTGGGCATGGGCATCACCATGACGATGCTCATCAACGCCTTCGTGCCGCAGGGCATCCTGTTCGCACAGATGTTTGTCGTTTCGCCGCTGCTGCGCGTGCTCAAGCGCCGCAAGATCCGCACGCAGGATCAGATGAACAAGCTCTACGCCGGGCCGCAGTTCGACATCTCAGTGCGGTACCCGATGATCCTCAACTCGGTCTTCGTGACCATGGTCTTCTGCGGCGGCTCGCCGGTGCTGCTCTTCATCGGTGCCGTGGCGGCGGCAGGCACGTTCTGGTTCGACAAGCTCTCGATCATCCACCTGTACAGCATCAAGACGGCGTACGACGAGGAGCTCGGAGAGATCGCGCTCGGGATTCTGCCCTGGACGCTGGTGCTGCACCTGGGCTTCTCGACGTGGATGTACGGCAACACGAAGCTCATGAAGTCCGCGACGCTGGACTTGACGGCGGCGCTCGAGTTCTTCGGCTACAAGGCGACGAGCGATTCGACGGACCCGAACGCACTTTACAAGGAGTTTATGGAGCGAGCAAGCAAGATCGACATCCTGGGCGAGCACGGCTTCATGGTCAAGATCGTGCACTCGAACGTCATGACCATGTTCGTGTTCTTCCTCATCGTGCTCGTGGGCATCTTCGTCTCGACGCTCTGGCTCCAAGTTTTCCTCCCGATCCTTAAGCGCACGCTGTTTATCATCCTGCAAGCGATCTGGAAGCGACTCAAGCCCAAGCTGGCGCAGCTCACGAGCAGGAACAAGAACAAGAAGTCCAAGCAGCAGAAGTCAGCGAAAGTGGCGGTCGACAACACTGCCGAGCCTCCGCCAGTTGAATCCATGACACCGGTGTCAGTGCCGGTTGAAGACAAGCCTCAGGCTTTGGAAGCTGTAGACTCAGCAGCACCAGCAGCCGCATCGCCAGTGGTTCCGAATGTGGAAGGTCCTGAGGCGGCTCCAGCTTCAACATCCAATGACTTGGAAGTCACTAGTTTAGCTCCGACTCAACCCCAAGAGCCATCAGCATCAGCGCCATCGGAGCCAAATCCAACAGCACCAGCACCAGACGCGCCTGCAATGCCGCTCGAGAATGACTCCAACACTGTCGGTCTGACGCCGACAGGACTCGGGACGATGCAGCCGCTGGTGCCAAAGTCTGCGAGAGCGCCAGAGCCACTCGCTACCACCGCCAAAGCCTCCAGCTTGAAGATCGAGCCGTCGACCTCAGGACCGGTGCCGCCTCTTGGCACTGTGTTGTCGCCTCGACTGTCGGATGCGCAGCCCCGCGTGGTGCCCGAGTTCACCGACTTCTTCCACAAGACCGTGCCCAGGCGGTTCGTTCCCGACACGAAACTTGGCTTTGACAAGAACTCCGACGGCGAGCTGGTCCGCAAGTGGAAAGAGGAGACCGTGATCAACGGCTTCAAGCGCCAGAGCGGCGAGCAAATGCGCACGTGGGAGGCGATGCAGGCGCCTGTCAAGATCTACGCGATCGAGGCGAACGCCAAGTACAAGCTCGCAGTCGCAGAGCTTATTGCTGCAGCCAAGCGGGTGCGCTCGGCGTCTGCTGCGCTGACCAAGATCGAGATTGTCCACGACCACGAAGTCAGTGACGGCACTGCGGACAAGGACAAGCAGGCAGCAGATCCACCGCTGGACGCCACGAGCGAGGCTCGGGCGGTCACGGAGAACCTCATTGCGACGGAGCCAGTGTCGATCGCCAGACCCACGACAACCACAGCACCACCACCATCATCGGGCGAAGCGAGGGATGGAGGCAGCGCTCGCGTCACAAGCGCTCGTGTGGATGGCTCCAAGGTCACTTCAGATGCGCCTGATGCTCCAATCCTGGCTGCTGTAGATCCCATCAGCACTCCAGCTCCGGCGCCAGTGCCTGAGAGCAGTAGCTCTAGCGATCCACCAGCAACCGAGAAGATCGAAGCCTAGATCTTTCAGCTTTGTGTGCAATGAGATGCTCAACTTGTTGAGAAATTGTTGGTCAGAGACTGGCGCGGTAGTAAATAGTGTGCGCTTGCTACTTGGCTTCGGCGTACGTGTAGAAGCCCTGCGCGTACTTCATGCCAAACTCCTCGGCCGACGTCGGCGGGTACTTGAGCACCTTGCGCGGGTTCTCGTCCAGTTCCTGTTCAGCCGCACACATGCACAATATTAGACAGTGTCCACGCTCACTTTGCTCAGCATCTCTGGATAGACAGCGCACCTCGAAGATCGCTCTCAGGTCTGCGTCATGCTTCTCGTAGAGCTTGGCTGCACATTCACATTCCAAGGCGACAGCAGGACAGCGTGGTCAGGACTCAAGCCCCTGGATAGCCAGCTCCTCAATCGTGAGCTCCCTCTCACCAAGTTTGGCGGCGATCTGCGTGTCGTACTCGAGCGAGTCGGTGTGCTCGCGGCCTTTCGTGGCTTTGAGGTTCTTCACGGACTTGCTCAGCTCCGACTCGGAGACCGACATCGCGGCGCCAGCTTTGCACTCCATCGCGTCGTTGCTTGTCTTGAGGAGGGTGGATCTGGCTCTTGAGGTCGCAGGTTGTGTTGTGAGCCAAGAACTCGCCCGCCTCGACCAAAGACGGACACCTCGATCTGCGAGCACGCACGCGCTTGCTGGGATGAGACGCTGCTGCGCTTTCTGGACTCACATGCCCACAAGATATCCGTCCATCCATCCAGCTCTAGCAGCAGACAGGATCGCCCGCCCTGTAGCGCCTTCGCATCTCGTTTCCTTCTCAGACATCAATGGCTCTCTCGTTTTAGCATCCTGCTTATTAATAATTCCATACCTGATGACGCTGCAAGATACCCAAGCTTCTGTTTCCAGAAGCGAAGTCTTCTAGATCGCCGGGGAACTCGCTGTCTCTACAGCCTCCTCCGCGCTCACAGCTTCCTCCTGGACTGCGGCAGAGCTTTCTCCATCGCCACCGTCGCCTTCTTTCTCCTCCTCTTCTTCACCGCCCAGATCGATGACTTCGACAGATTTAGTCTGCTCGCTTTCAACATGAGAGGGTGGAGCTGGCGCTGCGCCGACGTCGGATGACTCGTCTGGTTTATCGCTATTCTCCTGGGCTTCAGAAGCAAGAAGCGAGGGCTCCGTATCCAGACTCTCAACCTCTAGATCGGACTCCTCTTCTTCCGACGCTGACTCGTAGAATGCGTTGAGCTGATCGGCATCTGCAGTGACAACGAGATCGACCGACTCCAGCGTCTCGGCAGTGTACGCTTCGTCAGCGACCACAGCTGATAGCCACCATCACAAAAGGAGCACAGCAGTAAGTCTCGACAAAAATCCACGGTCTCAGCGAGCTGTACGAAACCCGGAGTGCCGATGACAACAACACACAAAAGCACCCACTCTTTGGCAGACTCTCGCCCTGGTACGTCACGAGCGTCTGGTACGTCTTGATATCGTTCTGGAATGCTCGCGCGAGCTGCTGACGGCGCTCCTCGAGCAGCTGCCGCTTCAGATCCTCCTTCTCGTCCAGGATGCGCAGCTCGAAGAGCTCGATCTCTTCTTGCTATTAGCATAGCATCAGTAGCAGCGCAAAGCAGGTCAGCGATCAGACTGCAACTCCAAGCGATATCTCTAGGCGACAATCGAGCAGCAGCCAGCAAATGCACCGACCTGGCGCGACGCGAACGACGCATTCTGCGCAGCCATGTACTCTTCCGTCTTCTGTCTGTCGATGCGAACGATGCGCACAGCAAACACAGTCGTTAACCACACGTCGAAAAGCACAATGCTGCAAACGTTCACGTACATGAGGAACTGCTCGACGTCTTCGATGTCCTCTGCGATCTTCGCAACCAGTCCTCTGGGATGCACATCAGTCAGATCAGAATACAGTCAACGCAATCAGTACATCCAACAAAGAACGTCATGACACCATCGTACACAAACGTACCGCATGCGCGCGATCTGCTCGCGCACCTTCGAGATCTGGTGGAAGTTCTGCTGGATGAACTGCTCGCTCTCGACCTGGTCCTGCAGCTTCTTGCGCGCCACACCGAGCGCGTCGCCGAGCTTTTCGCCACTGCACACACGACGACAGCGTGAGCACCTTGTAAGCCAACAGCAGCAGTGGTGCCTCCGCATCATATCGCAGTGCATGGAGCCGAACTCGCATACCTAACGAGCAGCTCGTCGTGCTTTGCAAGCGCTTTCTCCCACTGTTTCTGCTGCAGCGTGAGGAACTGGTCGCCCTCGTTGCGTCCGGACGTCGGGCTCGACACGCCGCGCTGTCGCAACGCAGCAGCAGCAGTAGCGCTGCTCTCGTCCTCGTTCTCTACTGAGGCTGCTGCGGCAGAAGAGCTCTCCGCGTTCGCGTTGCTGCCAGTTGCGTTCGCGTTGAGCGCCGAGCGCGCGCTGTAGCGGCTGGACGGCGACGCGCCTGCGTTGCTGCTGCTGCTGCTGCCGCTGGCGACACCGGCGCCGCGCTCCAGCTTGGTCTGCAGCTCCTTGGACTTGGCGACGACGTACTTGAGCCCGAGCATGTGATCCGTTCCTTCTTCTTCGTGCTTGTCTTTTGAAAAATGAGATTTGATTCTGGCGGCAAGCGTCCAGAAACGCGTTTCATTGGGTAGAATATGATTCATAAAGAGATACTACTGGCTATAAAGTGGTGAGTAATGAACGATATCAGATTTGATTGGGTAAAATGGGATCTGAGCAAATCTGCGCAAACGATCTCGACACCATTTTGAGCGACCGATTGAAGCGATGACGACTCACGGGAACGCGGAGGACTGGGACGACTGGGAGGACGAGGATGCGTCTCATGACGCACCGCGCGCTGCTTTGGCACGCGCGCCTGCGTCTCCTCTCTCTGCCGACGCCTCTCTTGTCGCTGACACGGCTCCAGATCTCCCTGTATATGCTGACGAAGATGAAGAAGAGAGTGACGACGACCAACATCCTGCGTCGTGGACGTGGAACCTCCAACACATGGAGACGGACCTGCTCCACCTGCCACCACTAGCGACCAAGCCCAGCATCGCCGCCAGCAGCCCTGGCGCGTCCTCTCAGTCCCAGGACGAGAGCGCGCTGTTTGAACACGTCCTGTCCGTCGCGGAGCTCGCGGCGAGCAGCATCCACGCCGGCCGCGAGCGCGTCGTGACGCTCGAAGCGCTCGCTTTGGTGGCCAAGCTGCACGCGCTCTCCGTGCGCAGCGCGTTCAGCGTGGAGTTGGCGACTGGCGCCGCGGAGCACGAGGTGCCGACGATCGTCGAGCGGCTGCACGAGATCTCAGGCGACTGGGGGGTATGGTGATGCCGAGCGCTCGTATCTGGAAGAGTGCTGCACACCTCATTGACTGTATTTATGTGTGCATGAGCTAGGCGGCTGCGCACTTGAGCGACGAGATCCCAGCGCTCGAGCGGCAGCATATCCAGGAGATGAGCTCTCTGTTGCACCACGCGTTGGCGTCCTGTGACGGCGACCTTTCGCCCTTCCAGCAGGTCGTGGAACAGCTCTTTGCGTCGCTTCCTGGGCACAGACTCTCGATCTCCGTCACCTGGATCCGGCCATCGGCAGTGCCTGCGTTCAATGCAAACGCGTCGAGCGTCGGTGTTGACCCGCTGCTGCTCGCGTCTTCCTATCTCCAGCATCTTCAGTCAGTCGCAGACCCGACGCTAGCGCCAGAGAAGATCGTGGCTGTGCTCACGGAGGCCGAGGTGTTCCAGGACTCGAAGGATATCAAGCGCGACGAGCTCGTCATCAACGGTGAGTTTGTCGCTGGGACGGTCGGCTACAACGCGATCGTCGACTCGCTGCAGCACCAAATCCAGGACGTGCTGAGAACGCAGGTTGGGAAAGAGGAGCTTGGAGCGCGAGGACAGTACGCCGATACTACCCGCGATATCGCCAAGCAGATCCTGAATGTGAGTAGTGTCCGTTGTCGAAGGCTCGCTCTATCGCGGTGCATGGCTTTGCCTCCGCGAGTGTGGTTCTAACGCGTGGTGTGTGACCTCGCTCTTGCTGCCCGCGTAGGCGTGCAACCGCACCGAGTCTGGCGGCAGCTCGTACGAGATCCTGGGCAAATTCCTGTCAAACCACGAGATGGACGCCGTACTGATCCGCCCCGACTCGGCGAAAGCTGCGCCGCTGGAGATCCGCCTCGACGTCGGCGCGTTCCTGGAACAGAGTAGCAGCGGCAACAACGAGATGTGGGCGTTTGGCGTGCGAGCGGTGCTCTCTGCGGTCACGTGGTACTTGGTGTGCGACGCCGACGACCCGACGAACGAACTGTACGAGGTGAAAACCACGTACCAGAACCGCCTCGCGTTCCCGCTAGGACTCACGCCGTTCCACCCGCTCAACTCGATGCGGAAGGACTGCGGCTCGGTCGAGATCCAGCTTTTAAGTTACTCTCGTATTAGCAACTGACATGGAGCTCCGCAACCGCTTCATCACTCTGTTTCGCGCGTGAGGGGTCAATTTCAACCCCATTTGCGTGAAAACGACGCGACTTCTGATGGGAAAACATGAGAGCTGAGAGGTGGCAGATCACGCCGGAAACAGTCCTTTACCACGGATTATCATATGCCATCGACCCAGCAGGAATACAATGGCAACCATGAGGTGCAATTGACAGATTCGTACCACCTCACTCCTCGGACTCGGACGTTTTGAAGTACTCTTTCAGCGGCAACCCCGGCTGCTCGATGTAGTGCCATCTCCAAATGTCTTTGTCGATATCGAACCGCGACGCGATCATCATCGTCACGCGCTCGACGTCGTGCGCGTGGTTCTCGCCGGAGATGCTGTG
>JAADWH010000339.1:0-26395 GCA_023335995.1 Globisporangium nagaii
ACCATTGACGACCTCGCCCCACTGCGGAAAGATGCCTGGGAACGTCCGACCCGTGACGTTGTGCGCGTGCTTCTTCGAGTGGTTGATGCCGTAGTTGACGGTGCCGCCCTTGATGAAGGCATAGAGCTCGCAGGCGCGATCCCAGTTGCTCGAGAACGGACCGACCTCGGCGGTGCGCACGTCGAAGCCCTGGCTCTTGAGCTTCTCCTGCCAGTCGCCGTGGAGCCCTCCCCAGTACTTGAAGCCGCCGAGCTCCGAGCGTCCCCAGCCAACGGAGCCGTGCACGAGGATGATCGGGTACTTGTTGCTCGCGCTCGCGGGTGCAGCGAAGCAAGCAAGGGCAGTGAGCAGCAGCAGAGCTGCCGCGTGCACGCTGAGATGGCGTGCCATGGCTCTTGCGGTTGCGGTTCGCGTGCGTCGCTTGTGCTGGATTCCTGCAAAGCGAGAATGAGAAGCGAGCTGCTGCAGCCGTGCGCTGCTGCGCCTTCCATGCTGGAGCGCAAAAGACTCTCAGCCCGCCGTGGCGGATTTCTGGATGAGTCGCGTGGGAAATAGTGATATCCGAAGTGTCAACTCTCGGCGTCTTCGCTCGCGGACTCGCCCGGCTCTTCTGATTCTCGCTGTCACCTTGGACCTCTCCGCCCATCTCGAAATGGACGGACGCTCCCTCCAAAAGGCTCGGGAACGACTGGCGGCGATCTGCGGCATCAACCACAACGACGCACACAACTACCATAAGCCAAAGCACCAGCACAGTTCGCAAGGCAACCACGCGCTGGACCATGCCCGGGACGCACTCGCACGACGCGTCTGAAGCTGCTTGCCTCGAGTTCCAGTCCGAAGTTCGCGAACGCATGCTTGTGGAAGCTAGGGTTTGTAATGGCGGCTTGTGGATGAGGTTTGATGCAAGCAATTCAATGGATGGTGGAATGAACAGATGAATCGACTGCTGTTGCTGCTTTCTCCTTATGACGCCTCCGGGGCGACTCGGATGGGAACGTTACATGCACGTGGCTCCTACGCTTTCATAGATGATGCTTGTTTCTGGCGGGGTTTTCTCGGGTGTGGATGCGGGAGCGCTGATAAAAACAAAGGGCGAGTAGCCCAACTCTGTCGACCAGCGAGCAGCTCACGGCTCCTGGATGATGTAGTGCGTGCCGACCGACACCGGGGCGTTGAGCGCACCGACCGCGATCTCCTTCGCCGCGCGCACCGCGTTGCGCAGACCGGCCGACTGGCGCGTCACCACGCAGTCGCGGTACAGCTTCTCGGCCTTCGCCTCCAGCAGCGTGAGCTTCTCCACCGCGCTCGCCATCCCGCGCACCGTGCGCTTCGGACCAACACTCTCCCACATGATGCGCTGCGTCGCGAACAGCACCTCGTCGATCTCGTTCGCCTTCGCGTCGCGCGTGCCGTCGAGACCCGCGAACGGGTCCGCGCTCTCCGGGCTCGTCTCCAGCTCGCGCTGGTTCTCGAAGAAGTGGTCGGCGGCGCTGCAGCCCCACACGAGACCTTCCAGGAGCGACGTCGACGCGAGGCGGTTCGCGCCGTGGAGACCGGTGCAGCTCACCTCGCCCGCAGCGTACAAGCCCGGGATGCTGGTGGAGCCGCTCAGATCCACCTCCACGCCGCCGCAGTGGTAGTGGGCGGCAGGCACGACTGGCATCGGGTCCGTCGTCATGTCGATGCCGCGCGCGAGGCAGTGCTGGTAGATCGTCGGGAATCGGTTCTTGATCCAGTCGCCGTCCTCGTGCGAAATGTCTAGGAACATGCACGCCTCGCCCTGCTTCTCCATCTCCGCGAGGATCGTGCGGGCCACGACGTCACGAGGCGCCAGCTCGCCGTCCGGGTGGTAGTCCTTCGCGAACGCGCGGCCCGTGCGGTCGCGCAGGATCGCGCCTTCGCCGCGCAGCGCCTCCGTCAGCAGGAACCGGCGCTCATTCGGGATGCACAGCGTCGTCGGGTGAAACTGCACGTACTGCATGTTCTTGAGCTTGGCGCCGGCGCGCGCAGCGAGCGCGATGCCCTCGCCGCGAGCTCCCTCGGGGTTCGACGTGTTCTTGTACACGTCGCCGACGCCTCCGGTGGCGAGCATCGTGAACGGAGCGCGGTAGTGCTCGATCTTGCCGTCCGTGGATACCGTGAGCGCGCCGACGCACTCGCCGCGCTCGTTCTTAACGAGCTCAAAGGCGCTGCGACCCGAGATCAGCACGATGTCCGGGTGATCGCGGATCGCCTGCACCATGCTCGTCGCAATCGCCTTGCCCGTGTGGTCCGCCTTGTACAGGATGCGGGCGCGGTTGTGCGACGCCTCGAGCGTGAGCTTAAGCTCGCCGTTCTCGTCGCGCGTGAACGGCACGTTCGACACGTCGAGCAGGAGTTCTTCGACGCGACCCGGGCCTTCCACCGCGAGCTTCTGCACCGCAGCGTCGTCGCACACGCCCGCGCCGGCGCGGTGCACGTCCGAGGCGAGCAGCTGCGGCGTATCGTCTTCGCTCTTGTAGATGATCCCGCCCTGCGCCCAGTACGTGGCGCAGTTGTGCGGGTCCTCAGCAGCAGAGATGACCGTGACCTTGATGCCGCGGTTCGCCAGGCGCAGCGCAGTGGCGTTGCCTGCGACGCCGCAGCCGATGATCAGCGCCTTGCAGTCGATCGTGTCGTACGTGAGCGCGCTCAGCGACGCCGCGCTCATACGGCGCAGCGCCGAAAGGCTGATCTTGCGGCGCGGGATGACGGCATTGTTCAGGAACGCGTCGTCGCTGAACTTGACAGGCGGCAGGCGCGTGGCCAACTCGATCTGGGTCATGACTGGCGGCTTCGACGGTCGGGGGGGTCTCGGGGGGTCGTGTAGCAGTAGTAAAATGTCTTGGATGTCTGGGCGAGTCGTCGTCGGTCGAGGGCTCCACTTAGTGCGTTGCAGTGAAGACGGGGTACTTCTTGTTAAATGTCCACGTGCTCTTCACGGACATATAGAAGCGGCGAGCGTGGGGGGAGGCGAAGGCGACTGGTTACTTGGCCGACAACGTGGAGAAGGTGGTGGCGGGCGAGGCTTCTTTCTTCTTCCTTGGGGATCAAACTCAGACGGACACACGCGAGCGGGTACGTAGAGCAGAGTGGCGGGAGTGACGTGGACGTACGGGAGGACGCTTCGGCGGACGCTCGAGTCAGAAAGGGGTCGCTTGGGCTTGGGAGGTAGGTGGCAAATTGCGCAATAAGCTGATCGCGTTACCCGACGAAGTCGCGGACGCTCGAAAAGCGAAAGGAAGGCTCGGAAGGGGGAGAACGAGAGAGTGAGAGTGAGAGAGCGACAGGGGAGAAGCGCTAATCGAGAAAATTGTAGCGACATACTTTGAGCAAGACGAAAATGTGCACAGTGGATAACGCGGCTAGGTCTCCGGCGGATTGACGAGGAAAAGCGAAGAACGCCAAATATTTGTGTCTCGCGCGCCCATTGGCTGCTGAGAGTGCTCCGTGGACGCGGATTGGCAGAAACTCCGATGAAAGAGAGCAGACGCCTTTTCCGCGCGGTTCCATGCGATGCGACGGCTTTTGCGAGTTTGTGACACGAACATCAGAAAAGTCTGGCTCGCTCGGGGGGCGCTTGCTCGCTTTTGGCCCAGTCGAAAGTCGGGTCGGGCGGTTGGCTGTCCGGTTCTGTGTGTCGTGGCCAGCGTCATGCATGTGATGATTGTGTTCGCTGGATGTTGCTGCAGCCAGACTGTCTGGATGCCTTGTTCTTTTTACTCGCTACGCCACCAATCGTCCGAGCGCTCTCGCTCTCGATGGGTGTGTAACGGTTGAATGGCTGGATTTTGGGAAGAGCGTGCATGCAAAACAGCCGTCCGCAAATGCTCCTCGCCTGGAAACTCGCCATACAAACGCTCACATCCAGCGTCGTCACCGCGTCCTTGTCTATGAAGCTGCCCGGATGCGTAAATCGCACAAACTCGAGGAGCAACGGATCCCCTTTTCGGCCAATCGCAAGGCGCCTTTCGCGAGAGCCAGTTCGCTCAGAAACCCGAAATGACGCATTTCGACAGCGAGTACTGTTCCAGTCGGTGGCAGCAGCCCACCGTTCTGTCGCAGATATTGCTCCAAGCATCGGCGCGACCTTTCGTGACCACATCACAACGCGTTATTCATCATTCACTGGAACTCGCGCCGGCTTTGTGCTGCAGGTTCGCAGCATTCACGCAACAGCAAGATCTCCCGAGATGCTCTCTCCCAGAGCGAGCTTTTTTCATGAGGCGAAGGCTTTGGAAGCTGCTCGCTCGCTGAGCGCTCGGTTTAGCATGCGCGTGTGCGATCGGAGACCGAGCGCGGGTCGCGGCGTTGAAGCGAGGAGGAGGGCTCGCGTAATGCGCGCGCACGCACGCACGGTACTGCCGCAGACAGCCGGCGGGATCCGCAAGCGCACCCAAAAGCGCTCTTCGGTCTTGTCGCTCGCATTCGCTCAACAGCACAGACCATGAGGCTTGTGCGCTTGCAGCAGCTTCTGTGACAAGCAACCGTCCCTGCGCGCTTGTGCGCCTGCGCCAGGATGCAAAGCCAGCTGCAGCGACCTCGTCTTCACTGCAACCACATGCCAAAGCGCTCACGCGATGCGTCGCACTTGCGAGAGCATCTGCGGTGGGTATTTACACATTAACACCCAATTAAATGCATCTAGCGTTTTCATCCAATCAAAGCACCGGAGCCGCAATGTGCGATCCTGAAGAGGCGCGAGCGAAATGGAGCACGAGCGAAAAGCGCACCGACCTCGAACACTCACAGCCCATGACGCGCGCGGGCGTCGTTGTAGCAGCAGTGCTGGTGTCTGCCGCAGCGTGTCTCCCAGGCAGCAGCAGCGCTGCCGCCAGCAACGTGCTCGTGGAGACGCAACTGTCGATGATCACGCCACTCGATATCGACGAGACGAGCATCGCAGCGGGCGTCGAGCACTCGTGCGCGATCTACACGAAATCGTACAATGACGTCGGTGGCCGCGTGCTCTGCTGGGGGCTCAACAGCGGCGGACAGAGCTCGCCGCCTCCCGGACAGTTCATCCAGGTGAGCACCGGTCGCCTGCACACGTGCGCGATCCGCATCGACGAGACCGTCGAGTGCTGGGGCTCTGGTGCGCCGACGCGGCGACCCGACGGGCTCTTCGAGCAAGTGAGCAGCGGCGACTTCCACTCCTGCGGCGTGCTCAAGGACAAGTCCCTCCAGTGCTGGGGTGTGTGCGCACTTCTCGCATCATGTGCACTGGCTGGCTGGGCTCCTGAACTGCTTCCTAATTGCTGACTCGAGCCTGTTTGCTACGCGATAGGAGCAGTGGCGAAGGGGCTCTCGAACCCGCCGAGCGGCAAGTTCGTGCAAGTGAGCTGCGGCAAAGACTTCTCGTGCGCGTTGTCGACGGACGGGCTCGTCGCGTGCTGGGGCGAGAACAGCCGAGTAAGCCATGCAGTTCTCCCTGCAGCGATATCAATGGTAGCCATCCTCAATCTTTTGTTCTTGCGCGCACAGGGCCAGCTCAACGTGCCGAAAGACACGCAGTTCAAGCAGATCTCGGCCTCGCCCGGGAAGTTCGCGTGCGGCGTCACTGCAGACAGCGACATCCTTTGCTGGGGCGACAACCACCGCGGGCAGTGCGACCCGCCAGCCGACGAGAAGTTCGTGCTCGTGAGCACGAGTCGCCTCGGTGCATGCGCGATCAAGGTACACGCCGCACATGTGTCGAGTTTGTAAGTTAGCGACATTCCAGCTGAGCCCCCAAGCGCTAACGATCTGATACTCCATTAGGTGGACAAGACAGTGGTGTGCTGGGGCATGCGCTCTGGCGTCACGAGCGCGCCTCGCGATGTCAAGTTCGACGAGCTCACGCTCGGATGGAACCACGGATGCGGCATCCGCTTCGACGACGGCGGCGTTCAGTGCTGGGGCGATCGCGCGAACAACCGGCTCGAGGTTCCGGCTGTTCTCACGTACTAACTTGCAGGAAGTGAGCAAGCATTAGCTGGTTTGTCAATGATACGCTAGTCAAGTTAACTTCACCACGCGTCTCGAAACGGCTCGGCGCGGTCTGCCACGAGCACGCGCTGGCCGCAGCGCTGCTCTTGCACTACTGTGTGCGATCGTCGCTTGTCCTTGCTGCTACTGCTGCCGTTGCTTGCAACAGCGTCAGCACTGTCAGAAAACATATTTGGCTTGCGCAGTGGCTTGAGAAGTCTCCCAACGTGCACCTTCGGCACCACATCTAGATGAGACGCTCGCTGCTGATCGCTGGCGCTCCCGAACGCAGCGAGCATGGCTTGGTCCATCAGATCTGCAGCGGTCTTGGGCTGAGGCGGGAACGCCTCGACTGGGTTCGGCAACTTGATGCTCTGTAGACGGCGCTGCGTGTGCTTCTTCGCAGCCAGCCGAGCTGCCGAGCTCGAGTGCAACAGCGATCCGCTCGACATGAGCCTCTTCGGTGCAAGACTGTGGCTCGCGGTTGAAGCGCTGCTGCTACTGCTGCTGCTGCTGTCAGCCGGCTGGTGCAGGATCAGGAGCGACGAGTTCACTTCGTACTCGACGGGTTTCACGATCTGCAGCGACGCCCACGACGCCATCACATCCAGGTTCATGGACGAGCCATTCGCACTGAGCGACGAGACACCAGCGAGTGCCGGCGTCGATGCTGCTCTGTGCAGATTGCGGCTGCTGCTCGCGTGATGCTTCCGTGGCGACCTGCTGCTGTGCTGCTTCTCCTGAGTTGAATGCTGATTGTGCTGGTGCCTTGCGTCCTTGTCTTTCGGCGGTGCGATCAGCGGCATCTTAAGCGTGCTCAGCAGTTTGGTCTCCGTCTCGTAGAGCAGATGCTCCACGAGCTGTTTGAGCTCGGGGCTGAGCTGCCGCAGAATCGACTTGTACTTGCCCGTCGACAGCGAGAGCGCGATCGACTTGAACTTTGCAGTCACGACGGTGTACGCCATGCACGCGTTGGCGTGCACCGCGTACGCTGCGAGACTCCCGCCGGGCTTCACCATCTTCTCAGCGAGGATCGTTCCCAGCGCCTTAATTGGCTGAGGAGCGCCAGCGTAGCTCTGGTTCGCGGCGGCGGGCTCAGCCGAAAGCTTTATATGCCGCGCGAGAAAGCCGCCGCACAAGACAAACACCATCTCGTGCGGCTGCTCGTCCTGGTGCCACAGGACATCGCCGACGGCGTAAAACTTGAGCAGGAAGAGGTCGAGCAGGTTCTTCCACGGGATCTCCGTCGCGATCGCACCCAGGATCGGGTTCTTGCTCAAAATCTCGTACTGCACTTGGAACGTCTTGAAGCGCGCGTTCGCGATCGACGCCGAGAGGTTGGACGACGAGAACGGTCGAGCGGACGAAGCTGAGGCTGACGCAGCCCCGGATCGAGGGCGGGAGCTTGGTGGAGCGGTGTTGCTGCTGCTCACTGAGAGCTCGGGGTCGCTGGCGCCACTGCCTGGAGATGCGGATCGCGTGGCCGCAGTGGGTTTACTTGCCCTGCTCATGCTGTCTCGCTTGATGTGAGGAGGAATGACGACATGCGGTGCGCTCAATGCACTGGGGATATAAAAATACATGGCTGCCGACAAAAGAAATGATCTCGCAGCACACAGAGTCAATTGCATTTGAGAGACCACGGAAGCCATGCAGATTCACGCAAACATCCATTGTTGTTACTCGATCGCAGCTGGCACGCCTCACACGCCTCGGTCCATGGAAGTGGTGCCGCTCGATCGGTGATCGTGTCGCCATTTTCCCAGAGTTGATTTTACTGGAAGCCGAACGACATCGTGCTGGCTTTCTTCTCCTTCTTCTTGCCGCTGCCGTCCTTGCCCATGAGCTGGAAGATCTCCTCCGCGCGCACCTGCAGCACCGTGTCGAGCTTCGCGATCTCAACGATGAGCGAGCCCTGCGCTTTCCGCACCGACACCGAGTTGTTGATCCAGAAGAACGTCGACCGCTCGTACTTGCCGGTTTCACGCTCCAGCAGCTGCTTCACTTCCTCCTGCGCCTCGTCCGCGAACTTCTGCATCGAGTCGACCATGCACGTCGTCTTCTGCGCGCGCGTGGCGCCGGCCGCGGTGGCGCACACGCGCTCCATCACCTCTTCCGGCGACTCGAGCTGCACCATGATGTCCGCCTCAACGCTCGCGTCTTCTTTGATCGCCTCGAGCAGCTCTGGCGCGATCTTCGCTTCGTAGGTGGCGGTGGCAGCGCTCATCGTAGCGCTGGCGAGGGGTGAGCACGAGAGCAGCGAAGCGCAAATGACGCACAGCAGCAGGAGCAGCAGAGAGAGCGGGGACGACTGACGCATTCAGGCAGAGCGCAGCGCTGGCAGCAGCGACAGCGACAGAGAAAATGAGTGTGAGAAGCGATGCGAGGGCGGCAGCCACCACCAGGAGCAGCAGCAGCAGTATGCAGGCGACACAGACAGCACGCACCTGCTCGGATGGATTCGCTGTCGCGATCTAATTGGACGGTGGCAGCTGGCGGAGCGATCTCGCTCGTGAATGCTGCGAACGAAGAGCTCAAAGTCAGCAATGGCGAAGGAAGGAGTGATGGTTTTGGAGAGAAACTGCATTCACTCTGCCGAAGAAGGACAACAGTACCGTACCACGCTCGAATATACGACCCGTGCTGAATACAGCGCTCGATCTCATCTCCAGCCATGAAATGCTCTGGTATTCGTGGTCGCTGGATTGCCAGAGCATTGCATGCAGACACATCCAGCGATCGCTCGATGGCGCCTTTGCAGCCCTGCGCGATGCCGCCCAAGTCCACACAGCTTGTGCGGATGAATGGCATGTGTGGATACCGTTGGCGCCTGTGTGACAGCTTGCGGGTGTTTGTCCAACGCCAGGAATGTTCAGAGCGCCAGCTGGGTTTGCGGTTGACACACGAAATCCCAACGGTCGGCGATCTTTTGACTTGCGGTTTGTATGCCCAGCGACGGAAAGTCCGGAAAATGCCTTTCCACCAAATGTAAAATGCGCGTCGAGCAGCTCGTGGATCTCCGATCTCCTCGACGCGAACGCTTCGGCGAGAGCGCGCACTTCCCAATCAGCACCACACCGCAGCAGCCCAAGCAGCAGCAGCTCCAAACAGCAATGGACCAGACGCTCCGCACGCAGCTCGCGCCGCACAGCTTCCAGCAGCTGCAGCAGCGCCACTCCATCTACCAGTCGCACAGCCCGCAATGCGCCGTGTCGACTGTCGCGGACGCGCACCACCTCGACAGCGACGACTACGAGGCGTCTACCGCGGCAACGGACTGGAACGACGTGATGCTGATGCACCCGCCGCCAGTGGTGTCGCTGCGCCGGAGCTCGTCGGCGGACATCCCGATCCCGCAGTTCATGATCCCGTGCTCCGTGAGCCAGCTCATGAACAAGCGCTACGCACTCGCGTCCAGCAGCGCGGCCCGCGTCGATGCGCGCAGCCGCTGAGCTGGCACGCGCAAGGATGAAAGGGGCGAGCAAGCAGGCAAGCGTGGCCAAGAGCAGCGCGTATGTGTGTGGAGTGGCGTTCGAGTGTAGCATAGCAGTGTGTATGAATAAGCAGTAACAAGCCAAGAGCTTTTGACATGAGCGACGAGCTCCTGGTCGTCAGACACGACGCGCATGCGGGCAGCAATCGCCATGCTGGTCGCATCGCTTTGCGTTTGCCGCGGCACGTCGGTCCAATGCAAAAGCAACTTCAATGTCATTTACGCCAATCGCAGACGCCACACCTCAAAACGTGCCTCACCCATTGGCTGAAAATCGGCAATTTCTGCGACGAGCTGGGACGAGCGAAAGAAGAAACGGAGAAGACCGAAGAAGATCCACTGCCATCAAGCTTCCCACGCGCTCGTTCTCTATATCGCTTGTTGATACGCTCGCGCGTGCGGACGCCCATCTGCAGTAAGACTGGCGACGACGCTCTTCTTTGCGGTCGTGTCTCTCTTTCCATGTCCGCAGCGTTCGCAGCGCAGCCATTTTTGCCTCCACCGCCACTCACGAGAACGCAAGCACGAACTCTGAGCAAGCGCAGCTCAGCGCACACGCAGTACAACAGCAAGCGAGACACACTTCATCAACGAGCGAGCGAGCGAGCGCTCGACCGGTGTACGTTGCGCGCTCATGACGCCTGTGAACACCAGCGCGCGTCACTCAGCTCTCTTGGGTGTGTTTTATATAGCAGCAGGAGCAGCAGCAGCGCTCGGACGCGCGTCTATCGATCTGTCTATCTATACAGCGGCGACACCTTCGCGATCCGTCTTCAAATAAGAAACACGGGACAAGGGTCGGCGGCGCGTTCGAGCGATACGACAGAACCGGCGAGGAAGCAGTGTCGGCAACCGCAGGAGCACAGCGCGGCGTCTATTTTGAGCCCGCGCCGCCGCCACCCACGGAGAGGTATTTATAGCGTGACGCGCTCGCTCGCGACAAGAACCGGGAGAACCGCAGAGACAGCCAGAGCCATCTCCACGCACCCAGCACTCGACGAGAGACCCGCGCTCGCTCTGCACTCCGCCACGAGCCCCTCCAGCGCTGCGCTCTGCACTGCCAACTGTACTGACGAGCTGCTGCGTGGCTGAGTACGAGACGAGAGGTCGAGCGAGAGAACGCAGCGAGTGTCTGTGTCTGCAGCAGGCGGAGCGGACTGATCGACGACAACAGACAGACACAGGCAGACAGACAGCACCATGGACGAGCTCCACGATGCGATCCAGGACGCGCAGTACATCGGCGCAGTCACGAACGCGCACCGCGGCCCGAGCGCCGCGTTCTACAGCCCGAGCCAGTCGGAGTTGGCGCAGTTCGTCGAGAAGCAGGAGCGCGCGCTGGGCGGCGACTGGCTCGGGCTCGAGAACATCCTCGACCAGCCGCTCGGGTTCTACTTCCTGCGGCGCTTCTGCGACGCCGAGCAGCACGGCGTGCGGAAGCTAGACTTCCTCACCGAGGTGACCAAGTTCCGCGCGCTCGTGGCGCTCGACCAGCGCGTGTCCAAGGCGAAGGAGATCTGGGATCAGTTCTGCACCGTGCCGCCGGAGTTCGGCAGCTCGTCATCTGGACCAACGGGTCCGCCGAAGGCGACCGAGAGCGCTGGAGAGTCTCATCGAGGAGCCTCTGCGTCGCCGGCATCTACAGTCTCGTCGTCCCCTGCGCCGACGCTGTCGAGCCACTCGGTGGGCTCGCCGTCGGACAGCGAGGGTCTCGAGTCTGCGCGCATGGGCAGCTCCAGGTTCACGCTCGGCTCGCTGAAGGATCTGAACGTCGCATCGATTACGACTAACGGCATCATATTTTGGCGCAAGGGCGAGTCGACGCACAAGATAGTGGACATCGGCAGCACGTACCGAGAGTGCGCGTCCGAGACGTCCGTGATCGGCGTTGGCGGCGACGTGGTGGCTCGGATAGGGCTCGTGATCAAGCGCAAAGTTGCAGCAAAAGCGGCGGCGACTGGCTCCGGAACACCGCTTGGTGGCGGTGGCGGCGTGTTGGAGACTGCAGAGGCGGAGTTTTCGAGCCACCGGTCTCCAGGCAGCAGCCAGAGCACAAATGGGAGGAGCAGCGACCGCATGAACCACCACGCGTCGTTCAGCGAGCCAGTGAAGAGCTGTCCGACATCGCTCTTTGACGAGCTCGAAGCCTGCGTGCTGTTCAGTATCGAGCAGATGCACCTGAAGGACTTCCGTGCGAGCGTGTTCCACAAACGACTCGTGTCGTTCCTGTACTTGCAGACGAAGCGCGTGAACGAAGAGGACTTTACCGTGCTGCGCGTGCTCGGCCGCGGCGGCTTCGGCATGGTGAACGGCTGCATCAAGCGCACGTCGGCGTCGCTGTACGCCATGAAAGTGATGAACAAGAAGATGATCAAGAAGAAGCACGCGGAGAAGCTCTGCCTCGCGGAGCGCAAGATCCTCGCGATGATCTCGAGCCCGTTTGTGGTGTGCCTCAAGTATGCGTTCCAGACCCCGGACGAGCTCTTCCTAGTGCTAGATCTGCGAACAGGAGGCGACCTGTCGTTCCACCTGAACCGGTCGCGCTTCACAGAGAACCAGGTGCGGTTCTGGGCGGCGCAGATCTTGCTGGGACTACAGCACCTGCACGAGAAGAACATTGTGTATCGCGACCTGAAGCCCGAGAACATCCTCCTCGACGAGAAAGGCAACTGCAGCATCTCGGACTTGGGCTTGGCAGTCGAAGTGACGCCGACGCTTGCTGGACGCTGCGGCACGCGAGGCTACTGGGCTCCGGAGATGCTGCTGCGCGATGAGAACGGACAGCGCATGGTGTACAACCACGCGGTAGACTGGTGGAGCTACGGCTGCCTCGTGTACGAGCTGCTGTACGGCAAGTGTCCGTTTCGCACATCGAAAGCGAAAGCGCTGCACGAGGACAAGCAACAGGCGTACGATAAGGCGACGCTGGAGCTCACGCCGTCCTACGACCCCAAGTATTTCTCCGCGGAAGCCACGGAGCTGATTCAGCGTACGTGCCTTTGCTCTGCTCTTGTGTTCCCCCAGGAGTGATCGCCTTTGCCGCGACAGTGTTTGCTGACTGCTGAGCTGTTGTACCTTTTTGCCACAACCCACAGAGCTCCTGATCCGAGACCCAGCAAAGCGGCTCGGCGCGAACGGCGCGGCAGAAGTGCGGCGCATGAAGTTCTTCGACCCCGTGGACTGGGTGAAGATGGAGAACATGATGGTCACGCCGCCGTTCGTGCCGGACAACGAGATCAACGCGGCGTCGCAGGCGGACATCGGGTCGTTCGACATTTCGATCGTGAAAGGCGTGAAGATCTCGGAGCAGGACCAGTCGGCGTACAGCAACTGGGACTTTGTCTGTCCCGAGACGTTCCAGCGAGAAGCTATCGAGTACCTCGAGTGGGAAGTCAAGAACGGGCCGTGCACGGTCGCGCCGAACTCGAACTCCTGCTGCACGATCTTATAAGGACTCGCGCGCGCGCGCGTTGCTCTCTTATCTATTTTATCCAAGGCTATGAGCAGTGTGGGTTTGCGGTGTTGTTTCTTCCTTGCTGGTGCCACACAAGTGCGGAGCTGCTGGTCGCTGCGCGCACCCGCGCTCGGGTGTGTCCACATAAGATGGCTGCTCGAAGTGAGCGGCGTAGTGAGAGAGACACAACAATACAAGCGACGAATGAGGTCGTCGACAGTACGGAGCAGCCTCACGCCAAAAGAAAACGGAAGCCGACGTGGACCTCCGATACTCGCTGTTCGCCCGTTTCTGTTCAGCACCAGAAAACGTTGGCGAAACAAACCCTCTCTCAACCGATCCCGCGTTGCCGCATATCCAGTGTCCAACTTCAAGCAAAGTGGCACGTTTCCACAGCCATGCACTTTCGTCCTCCCCCAGTAGCGCATAATCGCAGAAGCGCATGTGATTTGTGCTTCGCATTCACCCCCAAAAGATCAAGGCACAATCTTTTCGGGCCATCACTTTCGCGCACTGCACCACATCGCGAAGCACTCGGTCATTCGCACATTTGGAGCTCCGGAGCACACGAGCCACACTCGCCAGCAACATGTTCCCGAAGGTGATGCAGCGCGCCGCCAAGGCCTCCAAGACCGCCGCGTACGTCTGCTGCTCCCTGACGCCTTATCGCGCACTCACGTCCCTCTATCGAGCGATCGCCTTGAGTCGCTAACCGTGTTCTTTGTCGATAATTCTGCTCCTCCACCATTCACGCTCACGACTGCCTCAGCATGCAGGCGCGCTCGTTCGGCTACCTGTCGGCGCTCCCGGAGGAGCACCAGATGCTGCGCGACATGTGCCAGCAGTACGCGGCGAAGAGCCTCGCGCCGATCGCCGGCGAGCTCGACCGCGAGCACAAGTTCCCGGCGCAGCAGGTGAAGGAGATCGGCGAGATGGGTCTCCTGGGAGTCGCGATCGACGAGGAGTTCGGCGGCGCGGGCCTCGACTACCTCGCGTACGCGATCGCGATGGAGGAGATCAGTCGCGGCTGCGCGACCACGGGCGTCATCATGTCGGTCAACAACGTGCGTGAAACGAGAGTTCATATTCTCGTGCTGGATGGTTGGCTGTGTGGACGATATGCATTCGTTGTGCTGATCTGACTGTGTGCTCGTGTGTGTGTGTGTGGTTCCAGTCGCTCTACTGCGCGCCGATTGAGAAGTTCGGAAACCAGGAGCAGAAGGAGCAGCACCTGACGCCGTTCGCGAGCGGCCAGAAGCTCGGCTGCTTCGGTCTGAGCGAGCCCGGCAACGGCAGCGACGCCGGCGCGGCGTCCACCACGGCGCGCTCGACCGGCAATGGCTACGTGCTCAACGGCACGAAGGCGTGGATCACGAACGCCCACGAGGCCGACCAGGCGATCGTGTTTGCCACGACGGACAAGTCGCTCAAGCACAAGGGCATCAGCGCGTTCATCGTGCCGACGAACACGCCGGGCTTCTCGCTCGGCAAGAAGGAGGACAAGCTCGGCATCCGCGGGTCGTCAACTGCGAACCTGATCTTCGAGGACTGCGAGATCCCAAAGGAGAACCTGCTCGGCAAGGAGGGCGACGGCTTCAAGATCGCGATGATCACGCTCGACGCGGGTCGCATCGGCATCGCCTCGCAGGCGCTCGGCATCGCGCAGGCGTCGTACGACTGTGCGATCGCGTACGCGCAGTCGCGCAAGACGTTTGGCGTGCCGATCGCGAAGAACCCGATCATCCAGACGAAGCTGGCGAAGATGGCGATGGAGATCGAAGCCTCGCGCCTGCTGACGTGGAAGGCTGCGGCCGAGAAGGATGCCGGCCGCCCGTACACGAAGCTGGCTGCCATGGCGAAGCTGAAAGCGTCGGAAACCGCGACGATGGCGTCCCACCAGGCGATCCAGGTGCTCGGCGGCATGGGCTACGTGTCCGACATGCCGGCGGAGCGCCACTACCGCGACGCGCGCATCACGGAGATCTACGAAGGCACGTCGGAGATCCAGCACCTCGTCATCGCCGGTGCTCTCAACAAGGAGTGGGCGGAGACCAACTAGCGAGGCTTCCTTTTCCGACAAGAATGGAAGAAGGCGTGAACCCTCGTCGACTTGAGGCAGTGAGAACGCTTTCTCGATATATTAACAAAGAAGGAATCAAATAATCACGCGTGTGTTGCGTCTGCATTGGAAGGCTCGTGAGGAGCGGATGGATCAGGGCATGCGACGCCTGCAACACTCATCGTATGGAGACAAGGCGAGTGCTGCTGACGCGCGCATTGCGTTCGATGCGATGGCCATCCACTGGAAGGACTTGCGTCGCGGATGGTGGCAGAGTGTAGCCATCTTCGCAAACTGAAAAGCTGAAGCAGATACTCAGCCTCAGAGAGGTCTCAGACAGCATCAGACGCAGATCCTTCCATCGCTCCACATTTCTGAGAACCTGACTCCGACGGCGACGTCACCTCTCGCTCTCTCGCTTGTGCCGCTAGCCGCAATCTGCAACATTGTGACAGCAAGTCACTCTCTCGCCACCGTCGCATTCTTTCTGCAGCTTCAAAGGGCTTTTCGCTCACCAACCTCCCCAAAGAAAAGCCACCAGAGAACACGTACTGCCGCCCAGCGCTCGCCGCCCGGACGCAGGCGATCCAACGCTCTGGAACGCAGCTAACAGACGAGCAACAGGCACGTGACCATAGCAGCAGCAGCCATGCAGGCGTTCGAAGAAGAGAGCAAGCGCGTGCTCAAGAAGCAGCGCCTGTGCGTGGCGCAGATCGACGCGCAGCTCGACTTTTTGCTCGAGGAGGTCGCGATCACCACGCAGCAGCTCGTCGAGAAGCAGGACGAGTACCGGCGCAAGAAGAGCCGCTCGTGCGACTCGAGCGGCGCGTCCGAGTCGCCTGACTCGGAAAGGAGACGCGGTGCGGACGCTGCAGACAACAGTGCAGGTAGCAGTGAGGACCCCAAGGGGCGCGCTGGAGCCGTTCGCCAGAGCGACCGCGGTGCGGAGGAGGAAGAGGAGAAACAGGGCGACGGCGACAGGGACTCGCTGCTACTGGGACTCGTGCGCGCTGCGAGAGAGAAGCAACAGGAGGAGGACGCCGAGCCGGCGCAAGCTGGAGTGACCGACAAGAGCGCGGAAGCTGTCCATGCTGTTGAGCACCGAGAGAGCGCCGTCGTGGTGGAGGAAGAGGACAGTGAGATGGACAACGTGCTGCAGGGGTTCATCCACCGCGTGCGGCTGCTGAACGTTGAAAAGAACGTCGCGGACGAGCTCAAGTCGATCCACGTGGCGCTCTCCAAGTACGCCAAGCAGATCGACAAGGTGCAGTGTGTGTGTGTGTATGTACCAAACAAGACTGACGTGGGTGCTGACTGAATCCCAATGCCTCATGTGTGCTGTGTGCATTGCAGACATTTTGCAACGACATCACGAAAGTCTGTCGGTCGCAGCAGTTCGACCACAAACTGGTGTGCCAACTCGTCGCCGAGTACTTGTACCAAGATGGACAGATTGAAGCCGCAGACTCCATTTGCACGGTGCGTGTGCGCCTCAGTGTCTATCGCCGGCGTTGTGCTGCGCTTCTAACGGCGTCCTGGTATCCATGATGTACTGCTGTCGTTGTTGCTACTGCTGCAGGAGGCGGAGCTGGGCTTGACGTCGAACTACCGCGAGTGCTTTGTGGAGCTGCACCACATTCTGAAAGCCCTGAAGCTCAAGGACATGGCACCCGCCTTAGAGTACGCTCGTTGTCGTGTGGATAATCGTGAGCTCGGGTATTCTGGATGCTGATCGCCTTGTTGTTGTTGGTGTCGTGGAACTTGTCAGGTGGGCTCGAAAGCACCGGAAGGAGCTCCGCAAGCAGAACATCGAGATCGAGTTTGAGCTCGTCCGGCTGCAATACGTCGATCTGCTCGAGTCGTGCTCGGAGGCGGTGGATGCGCTCAATTTTGCCACGGACCGGTTCTCCGACTTCCACGATACCCACTCCAAAGGTGCGGGATGCTGCCGAATGAGCTGCTCGATGCGTGGTACGGTACGAGTGGTGACTTGGGACTCACGCTTTGCCGCTGTGTTGCAGAGATCCACCGACTAATGGGCTGCTTGGTGTTCAAGAACCGACTGAACGAGTCACCGTACAAGGACCTCTTCACTGACACGCGATGGGAGGACATCCGCACGTCGATCATCCGATCTTGCTGTCGCCTGCGCCGCGTGCCGTTCAAGTCGTATCTGGATACATGGTGACGCTGCAGCTCGGCTCCGTGCTCAAACTCGGTGGCAAGTGCGCGCATGGACTGACTGCGCCTTCTGCCTGTCTGTCGCTTGTTCTCTGCAGCCTGTCAGCGGGTATTTCGGCGCTGCCCGCGATGCGGAAGCTCGTCACCGTCATGGAGAACAAACTGACAAACTGGGACACCATCGAAGAGCTCCCGGTACGTGGACTCTGCTGTCGTAGTTCTGTTCTCTCTGTGCCCGACCGCATGGACAGACGCCTCATGCTGAAGGGCTGACGCTGTGCTTCGCTGCTCAGGTGGAGGTGCCAGTCTCGAACGAGCTGCGCTTCCACACAGTGTTCTGTTGTCCCGTCTCGAAAGAGGAGAGCGCGCCTGGCAACCCGCCGGTGCTGCTCAAGTGCGGCCACGCGATCTGCAAAGCCTGCGTGAAGAGAATATCGTTCAACATGACTCGGTATGCCTGTCACTTCGCTTGCTTCCTGCGATGCTGGGCTTGCAAAGACTCAGCGAGTAGCTCCCGCGATTGACTTTCTTTGCGTTGCTGCTGTTGTCAATGACTGCAGGCGATTCAAGTGCCCGACGTGTCCCGCTGAAATGACTGAAAGCGAGACGCGCGAGCTGTTCTTCTGAGCCGCGAGCAGCTGCATTACCATGCTGCACCGATCTGACTGCGACGTAGCGCTCTGTACCTCCCTGCTGTTTTTGTTTTTGACTTTCGGATCATTCCATGTGCGTTCGCTGGGATTGATCCTCAAATATACTCATATCCGTGAAGCTTCTGTCGGTGTCCTCCGTGTCGTAGCCGTCCGACTTCTGGCTCCTCAGGTCGTACGTGTGGCTTCGGCGTCTCCTCTTGGCAATCGAACGCTGTGAAGACGACTGCGAAGTCACTTCCAGATACGAGCACACGTTCTGTGATAGCTTGTGCTGGGAGTCTTGGACGTCCTCGAACGCGGAAGCCATCTGCGCCATTTCCCGGTGCACCTCGTGCAGCTGCGCGCGCAGTTCCTGGATGTCGTCTTGCTGCTCGGACACGAGGCTCGAGAGCGAGCTGATCACTTTCACCAGCATCGCTTGGTCGCCTTTGGCGTGCGTCTTGATCTCGGACTGGACGGACTTGGTGCAGAAAACATACCTTCCCTCGGACGTTCGCTTTACGCGGACTCGGAGAGACTGCGACGAGCTGCTTCGCTCCGCAAGCGCCTTGCCGTGGATGTCGACGATTCCAAGCATTGCCGCGTTGTTCGTGTGCGACGCGGTTTGCTTGTGCTCGATCCAGATCCGCGTGTCGAACGGGTTTCGCATGCGGAACTTCCTCCCTCTGCAGCTGTCGTTGCGAGAGCGACAAAGCACATGAACGATCAGACCGTGTTAGAGCCACGAAGCATGCGCGCTCGAAGCCACCGCACACACGCACGCACTGAATGAACAGAAGTGCCGAGTCGCGTTCTTTACCAGACGCATCGGATCCACCACCCGCCGCGCAGATCCACTTCGGCAGCAGCAGGGTCCGCGATCACCAGCCGTCCGTAGTCGTAGACGTCGCTGCCCCAGCAGGAGTCCTTCGCGCCGTCACCTGCTCCCCTTTCCTGCGTCATGCCGTCGCCCTCGTCTGTGTCTGCTGTGCGGCGCTGCGCTTGTTGAGGAATGAGCGCGTCGCAGCCACAAGCGGGCAAGCCCGCACTCCTGAAGAGCGATGCTCACTTCAACTTCAACTTTCAGCATTTTGCTAGAAATGATTCCGTTTTGCACTTGCTTAAGGTATTGGCAGATGTATTTGATGAGGCGCCTTTATGGCCAATCGCAAGCGCACTTGATCCCTAATTTGACCTATCTGAGGCAGCCATCATTTTGATGGAATAAAAGCTTGCTGTTTGTATGCTCAAGTCTATCGTTTTGATGGTCGGTGTTTCGATGTCTGCGCTCGCGTCGCTTCGGCGCCATACCAAAATGGCTACTCGCGGCGGCGGCGACGTGAGCCTCGCGCAGGTGGAGGAAGAGCTGCGCGCCGCAGAGGCGTACCTCTGCCAGTTCGACGCATCCAGCGCTCCTGCTGCAGCCAGCGGCGATGGAGCGCCGTCGCCATCGTTGCAAGTGCAGCACGCAGCAGCGTTCGCGGACGACGCGGTGCAGCAGCACTCTGAGGAGGCGACCGCTCACCTCCACTCTCCGCTCGACAGTGCGTCTCTGCTGCAGTGACTGCATGCTTTGATCGCTTTTCGGTACTAACGTCATTTCCATCTGTGTGGACATGCTTGCATGCTCGTCCACAGACGACAGCTTCTTCCGCCGCCGCCAGAAAGCACGACCGCTCCTATCGGTATGGAGCACGATAACTCTGAACTCTCAATCCACACTCACTACAGCATTGACGAGTGCGACTGTCTGGTTGTGACCGAATGGACGCTGCAGGAAGATCGGCGGAAGGAGATCCTGGCGAAGCTGTCGTCCGAGAGACAAGCCGCGCTGCGAGCCCTCAAGGCTGGATCGCCTGCATGCAACGCAGAGACTGCGTCGCCAGAGACCAGCAGCCCTGCAGTCCGGCGCAGTAGCTCTAGAAGCGCGGAGGAACGCAACCAGGCTCTCCAGAAGCTCTTTCAAGTGCGTGAGGAGAGATCGAGTCGCGTCGCCAGCGAGGCTGCTGCCAGTAGTCCGGATCAAAGTCGTGAGCAAGCCGCTGCCTTCTCTCCTTCGTCTCCAATCGGATCTCCACAGAGCGACAGCAGTGCCAACTCGGAGCGACACTCGCAGGCGTTCTCGGACGACGGCGAGTTGTTCTACGCGTCCGACATTATTGGAAGCGGCGCGACGGCAGAGATCCAGCCTCGCAGTCGGATGGATCTACTGTACGAGCAAGACGACGAGGTGGGGAGACACCACGAGGTTTCTATCGCTGACGGCGGCAGCAGAGACGTCACACACACGGCCGACAGCCATAAGAGTCTGCGCAGATACGAAGACGACGCAGCCTCCGACTCTGGCGAGGAGTCTGCTGGCGAGCACAACATGAGCTCATCGTCCCCTGCGTCTCTGCTGGCGAAGCTGCTGCTACGAGAAAGCGGCGACCATCCAGCCGCAAGCGGACACCACGCGCAGCTATCAGCGCAGGCGAATACCCCGCGAGACGACACGGCGCTAGTCAGTGAGCGACCCGCGCGAGCAACCGTTCCATCCCCAGCTGTCAGACGAAGGACTGTCCCGCAGTCAGAGCACGAGATGCAGTCGGAGGCTCCGTCAGAGCAAGGATGGACTTCGAGTCCTGGTTTTCGCGCGCAGTACCAAGAACTCCCAAGCGGCACCGATCGCTTCGTACCCGACTCAGAGCCTTTCCAGCACGACACGCGTCGAGCGACAGCAGGAGCGGCGATCTCAAGACGCATCGACTTTCTCGCGCAGCCGCGGATCGACAGGTTCTCAGAACTCGAGAAGCAGCGGCTTGTGCTGGAGATGCAGAGCTTCCAGGAGTGCACGTTCCGACCGGACACGACGGAGTCGCGACGGAAGGCTCGCTCCACAACAAAGGATCTGCCTCCTCGTGAGGCTGAGCGTGCGAAGCAGAGTCCTCGTGTCGAACAGCGCCAAGCCGCGTTCCCGTGGCTAATGCTGAGTCCACGCCGAAAATCGAGTCGAGAAGGGACAGGCAAGGTGAAGTGGAGTGATATGGAGCGGCAGCGAGGGCAGAGCGTGATCCAGCGACTGCACCTCGACGGAACTGCAAGGTACGAGCAGCGAGAGTTCGCGAAAGCTGAGCTCGAAGCGCAGAAGCTGCGCGAGTGCACGTTCACGCCGAAGATCAACAGCACCTCGAAGAGCATGCTGAGTGTCGGCGGCTACAAACCGATCCACCAGCGCGTGTCGGATATCCAGCGAGCAAAGGTGCGAGAGAGAGAGAGAGAGAGAGAGAGACTGTTGACTCGAATGATCGAGTCGAGTGACTGACGACACTATGCTTCTCCGTCGCCAATGAATGCGTACAGGCGGAGTACATCAAGAGGATCCAGGAGAAGCTCGAAAGCGAAGAGGACGGGGCAGCACCGTTCGTCCCGACGATCAACCCGATCAGTCGCGAGATCGCAGCGAAAGCCAACATGGAGCGAGCGCTGGAAAGCCGACTCGAGTATGCCGATGGCTCCGACGCTGACGAGCCAGACACGTGTCTATCGCTGAAGCCACCGAGAGTTGTCGAGCGACTTGTCAGCGACGCAGAGAGGCAAGCGGAGAAGCGCATCGCAATCCAGGAGTACTACGACGCAGTGCAGCAGCAGTCCTTCGCTCCCAGGATCAGCGAGAACTCCAACGTCATCGTGCAACAGAAGCCAGAGTTCAAGATGGATTTCGTCTCCCGGCAGCAGCACTTCCAGATGCAGGAGCGAGAGAAGCTCGAGGCGCTCGAGGATTTCTGTGAGCGAGCCCAGAACGACGGCGAGCGGATCACGTTCAAGCCCGACATCGGAAATGCGGACGCAGTGCTCCGCGAGCTACGGCCAGATCGGTTCTCCGAGAACAAGAGCCAGAAGCTCTATCGCATGATCTACAACGACCCGAAGAAGACCGAGCTGAAGAAACAGCGGCTGCGAGAGGAGCAGTACGCCAAGTACACGTTCAAGCCGGCGATCAATCCAATCTCCAAGGCACTCGGTCGATCGTCGACGATAGCCGAACTGGCTCAGCCTGTCACGACCCTCACAGACCGAATCGAATGCGATGAGGCACCGTCGCACCAGCGGAGGACGCCGGCGAAGTCGTCGCAGCAGCCGTCGCGAGCAGCGCTGCAGCAGTACTTTGCAGGGAAGCGGTTCCGGTCGCGCGTCGCACTCGAGATGGAGGCAGCGGAGAAAGCAGAGTGCACTTTCCAGCCGACGCTGATCGCCAAGCCCCGCGTGAAAGGCGCGAGCAGCAGCACGTCGAAGCTCTACACGAAGCAGCGACAGGGGAGATCGATCTGGAGATCGGACAACATCCTGCATCTGATCGAGACGGACCGCGTGAAGAAAGCAGAGGAACTGGAAGCCAAGCGCAACGAACTCGAGCTGAGAGAGCTCCAGGAGTGCACGTTCCAGCCGAACGTTCGCCAGAACGGACGCGGCAGCACGAGAAGAACCAGAGCGGATGGGTCGATTGAGCGTTCGCATTCGACGGAGCAGAAGCCCGTGATTGTGCGTGGGCTCGGACGATTCCTGGAGATGAAAGAGCAGGCAAAGCGGCTGCGCGCAGAGCAGAAGCTGCGCGAAGACCGCGCGTTCCGTCCGAACGCAGCCTACGAGCCGCGCAGCTACACGGTACCGAAGCCGTTCAACCTGTCCGAGTCGAGCAAGGACGCGATTCGGCGACGCTTGAAGGTTCGAGAAGAGGTGCGAGCGAAGGAGAAGCTCCAGTGCACGTTTGCACCGCAGACACTTGAGTCCAAGCACCGCAAGGTGCTGCAGAACTTGCTGCGAGAGTAGGAAGACAGCGTACAAGGATGAAGCGGCACACGACTGCAGTTGCAATTTGATCTTTACTTCATTCATAATTATTGAGAACACGCTCGACACAGAGCATCTACAGCTCAGTCAGCTCGCGCATCGTGACGTCGAAGACGCGAGGACACTCTTTGAAAGCGGTGCGGCGGCACAGCGGACACGTCGTGCTGGCATTGAACCAGTCGATGATGCAGTCCTCGTGGAACTGGTGGTTGCACGGCAGTTTCACCATCTTCTCCTTCTCGCTCCCGTGCTTGTGGTCGTCCTGTGGGTGAGCTTCGCCGTCGCCACAGTTGTCGTCCAGGCAGATGCAGCACGTGTGCTCGGACGCGTCCACTCCTTCGACGTCGACGTCGTCGAGTGCGAGGATCGCGTCAGTCTGGCGGCGCTCCTCTTCTTTCTGGGACGTCGGCACGCCGAGGAACTCCTCGAGCTGTAGGAAGATCTCGCGCAGCTTGCCGAACGAGAGCGAGTCGTTCTCCTGCGTGTTGTACATGTAAACCGAGATCTCGGCGTACGCGTCCAGGAGCTTGCGCACAAACTCCTGGAGCCCATTCCGCCGCTCCTTGATGATCTGCTCCGTGTCGCAGCGCATGTGCTTGCGCGGGAAGTTGGGTGTGATCGGCTGCACGAGCGCGTTCGAGACGAGCACGAACTCGTTCGTGCCGGCTTTCTGCGACCCGCCGAGCTGGGTCTCCCACTCGCGGACCAGGCTGAGCAGGTCTCGTCGGAAGAAGAAGAACTCGGAGTAGCGCTTCTCGAGCGCCCACTCACCCTGGTTCCCATTGCGCACTTTGCTCTGGATCTGTAGCTTGTAGACCGTGAAGCGCGTGATGTCGTAGTTCAGCGACGCGCAGAGCACGTCCGTCTTGATCTCCATCTTGTTCATCTCCTGGTGGCGCAGCTTGAGCAGGCGGCGGCAGTGCGAGCCGACGAAGAGGTCGGTCGCGACCTGCGGCGGCGTGAGCATTTTCGAAGGCGAGGACGACGATGGCGACATGGCTCGGAAGGATCGTTTGTGCGTGCGGGACATCAAATGGGTTGATGCGCGGGTCTTGGGAGGCGGTCTTCTTGACTTGAGCTCGACGAGGCAAATTGGAGAATGAGAGCTGCTGGCGGCAATGCGCCTGCACCGTTCCCAAATCGGGGCGGCTTCGGACAAAGCGACGTTGCCCAACACGGGGTGATGGACCAACTGGCGAATGGTCGCGGATAGGTGTTTTTCAGCCAATCATCGTAGACGAGTTTTGAAAAAAAGAAAACAATATGGATCAAAGTATGCTCTGGATTGCGAACCCAGACTAGGTGAAGGGGTGCGGAGATCCCCTACCCTCCCGAAAAAAAGAAGCTGACTTGACGTTTGTATGCTCTGGTGCGACAGGGTGCAGCGACCCCATTTCTACCAAAGAGGGAGCAGAAGGCGGAAGAAAATGATGGGTGCGATTGACCCGGAAGAACATGTCCCCGCCTCACCGCCCCTTTGACAGACTCGGATGCGAGGGCATACGTCGCATGCTTGCAACAGCGCACATGGGCAGCAATCGAGGCAGCCGCAGCTGCAGGTGGCTGCACGGATGCAGCGAGTCGTGTGTGTTTGGCGGCGAATGGTTCTCCTGAGCTCGTCGTTCCCCGCAAGAAAAGTCACCAATCAGGTGTAGGGTTGCGTCGAAAACACATGTCGGAGAACGATGAGTGGGCGAGGAAAAAAGAACCCCTTTGCGAGTTTGTATGGGCTGCCAGTTTCCTCGCTTTCAGCCAATCAGGCGCTTTAACATCCGCATTTTCCACGAATGCGAGTGCCGAGCAGGTTGAAGTTGCAGCGAACAGCTCCTGGACAGATGCAGGCGACTCGTGATTGCCATCTGCACCAGCGAGCGAGCGCGGTTCCCGCACAACCAGATAGGCATTTGAGAATCGAAAAGCACCGCAGGCTGTCGCAGTGTACCGCATCCAGAGCCGCTTGAAGATCTCAACTGCATGTATCCAGCGTTCTCTCGGATCCATCAGCACTCCGCCCTTCGTGTCGCTTTTGGTCTATGAGCTGTCAATGCGGATCCTGTCGTTCTGCTGGGCAAGCTGGCATCGCCTGTCAGGCTACCTGACGCAAGTCGAGCGATCGACGGGATGTGGTTGATGCGAAACACCGAGGTGATCTGCTTTTGAGTTGCTTTTGAGGTGCGTTGAACCAAAACACAATCTTCGGTGTCAAACATGTACACAAACGAGCTGCTTCTGAGTGCACACAACTACCCTTGCGAGACCGAGTGTCCAGACGATACATACTCCACGCAGTCACCGCAGTGTGGATGCAGCTGAGCAATGCATACAACCTCTCCCAATGAGCTGCACCTTTGATCTCTCGCGCGTTGGATGCTTTCGGCGCGTGCAAAGGCGAAGGAGAGGTCGAAAAGGCTGCGTCGTGTCGCCGCTTTGCTCGCCATGGCAGTAGTACTTTCGCAAGCCCCATACAGCAAAACATCAACGAATAGACCATCACTCACGTGTCATCAAACGCACAGTGATGGTCGTTCTCCAGCTCTCTCTGCTTCGCTCTCACTGACAGACGCTGAAGACCGCCTCCGCCGCGAGGTGGGGACGAGAGCTGCTAGGAGAACACCTCGCACAGCAAGAGGAACGGGGAGCTGAGTGGGAGACCGAAGTCAGAGGAATCCTTTTGATCGAGGCCACTCACGCCGCCTTCGTGTGGAAGGGCGGCAAGTTCTACACGAAGCGTTCAACAAAAGCAATGCCAAGGAGCGCGGGCGTCGGTGCAGAGACGCAGCGGTTCTGGCCATCATTCAAGTGGGGAGACAACCCATGGCTGATCGGGGCGAATGGACAGCCGCTTAAGACACGAGAGCTGAACTTTGTGCGACAGTGCGCTCTCGGAGATCTCGAGATCACAAGAGTGAACGCGCACGAGTACTCCAGTAAACCGCCGCCACTCGTGAGACCGTGGAACAGCACGAGGGTCATCCGCTGGGCAGCAGCAGTGCTGTCAATAGTGGTGTGCTCCCCCGAGCTAGAGATCGGCCAGACCATGGCCGTCCGCAACCGACTTGAACTACGGCCGACCATCGAGCTCGACCACGAGTACATCTGGAGCTGCGAAAGCGCAGACAGAGTGGTCGGACGAGCAGAGACTGACGGCTGCGTCGTGAGCATCTGCCTGTCGAGGGCAGAACGACCGCCGCTGTGGAAGCCAGGGCAGCACACGGCCGGGAAGAACGACGATGATGCTTACCGACTAAAAGAAGTCGCAGCACGCAGAGGAGTGTCATTCTTAGCCCACCCGGACATCTCGCCATTGCCCTGGAGAGTAGCGGACAAGACAAGCCCGAAAGATGTAGCCCGAGAGATGGACAACGAGAGGCGGAAGAAGCTGTGGCGAACCGGCCTCACGAAGGTGCGGAAGGTGCACGACAAGATGGAGCAGGCGGCACAACGCAGCGAATGGGCGAAGCACATCCAAAGCCGGCTGCCACGAGAAATCTGGCGCCAAGCAAGCTGCCTCACTGACTTTCAGATGTGGGTCAGCTACAGGGACGCTACACAACAGCTGAACCTCTTCCACCCGGGCTGGGACACGACACGAAGTTGCCCAGTCAGCTCAGGGTGCAGTGGAGAACGCGAGACCAGCGCGCACATCATGTGGAGTTGCGTCCGAGCGACAGCAACATGGCGGCACATCTACGAGGCATGGACGGGTAAGGCAGCGAGCAAGGAGGACCTGCAACTGCTATTGCCTCACATCGCAAGTA
>JAADWH010000340.1:0-26344 GCA_023335995.1 Globisporangium nagaii
GGCTGATGCAACTGGAGCAGCACCGGCCAGCCACCCCTGAGGACTTCAGCCTTCCAGCAAAGAATAGAGCAGAGAAAGCAAAAAGAGCAGCAGAGAAGCTTGCGAAGCAAGTCGCCAAAGAGCTCCATGAGCGAGAGATGTCAGATCGGAGAAGTTTTTAGTCAGCAACATTGATCAACAAGTGCAGCAGCGCATTACTTTTGAATCCACACACCGACTCACAGCCTCCGTCTGCACCACCCAAAGTAAGAGAGAGAGAGAGAGAGAGAGAGAGAGAGAGAGAGAGAGAGAGAAAGAGAGAGAGGAATAGGACACGCGGCAGTCCATTCCTCTTCGCAGATCCGTCCGCTTGGAATATATAGCAACCGCAGCGATGCTTGTGAAGCGGCAGCATCCCTCGCTCCACCTTACCCACATGCGCCGCAGCGAGCTCGCCTCCTTGCGCTTGCTCTGCGCGACGTATTTACCTTTTGAAGCTCAAAAGGCTCGTTGCGCCGACAGTCTTGCCTGGCAATCCTTCCGCTGAGTGTGCGCTGCTGCGCGGTGCTGGACTTCCCGGATCACTTGGAGAAAGCGGATCGCCCTCTCACAGCGCCGAATTTCAGCGCTCGAGAACGAGGTCGTGGTTTAAGGAAATGACTCGATTTACGTTGTTTTAGCACTTATCATCTGCCCGTGGGAAAAGTGACCCTGCTGGGCTCGAGTCCTCGACGAGAACGAACTTGTGGAATTGCACAAGTGCGTTAACCACTGGAGCGCCCCGACACCCCAGGCCGAGCTGATCTTTCGCCGACCCAAACTGGGCTTTCGCGGAGGGCTGCCTCGTTCTCGCAGAAAGGATCATCGCTCTCGAATTGCTCTATTTCTACAGAAACGACTGGCCCAGAACGTCCGAGAGCAAGATCGCCATCTGTTTCTGGAGCCGAATGGGTACAGCTCGCTATTATTGAGACCCTGAGGACCTGAGAACGCAATGCGAGCGAGCGAGTGAGCGCGTCGTTTGGTGCAAGGCTCACTGGGTCGAGCCTTGGGTCTGTGGCTGTCTGCCTGTGTCAGGATCATCGTGAACGCTCGAGTCCCGCTGCAGCCCGCTCGGTCCTTATCAGCACAATTTGCATAAGATCGCGCTCGGAATGGAGCGCCTTCTTATTCGCAAGCGTGTCGCGAGTGGCGTGGCTGCGCTCATTGGACTTTTCTCTCGAAAGCTCGCCGCGCGTGGCTGCCTGCTGTACTCTCGCTCGCTCATCGACGAGCATGAACGCGTGGAACTTTGACGACGGCGACGGCAGCAGCTCGGGTGGTGGCGGTGGTGGTGGAAGTGTTCTTCGGAGCGAGATCCAGCCGTCCAAGCGCGACTCCGGTGCGGGCTCGTTCCAGGCGAAGAAGCACGCGTTCTTCGCTGCTGAAGACAGCTCACTTCCATCCGAGCCGCCGAGCTCTCGCCGAAAGCAGCCTTCGAGTGGCCACAGAGAGCTGGTTCTCGACGACGACGACGACGACCTGGAGGAACAAGAGCGACAGCAGTCACGACCCGATCACACCAGCAGCAGCAGCATCCAGCACAATCGAGCAAGGAGCGGCAGCAAAGCGAGCGAGCTGAGCTCCGACGCGCAGCGCTGCGAACCCGATGCCGGTCGCAGTGGTGCGAAAGTGGTCGAGACCGAGATCCCAGGCATCATCCACACCGTGCTTCGGAGCAAAGGCTCTGAGTCGCGCACACAAATGGATAGCTCCTCGGCGTCGCATCCAGCTTCGGCATCCCCGTCGAGCAAGAAGCGTGTCGCGCTCGCAGACCTCTCGTTGGACCAGACAGAGCTCTTCACGTACTACCTCGTCCGCGAGTTCCTCAAGCTCCACGTTGCGGACGACGCAGTCGTGGGTCTCTTCGAGAAGGAGCGGGTGCGTGCGCGCGTGAGCGTCTTGCTGCTGTGTGAAGCTGTCGTGTCGCTCCTTGTGCATCCTCGATTGCGAGTACTGAACCGCGTCCTTTGCTGCTGTGTGGAAGCAGCCCATGCAAGGCAAGCTTGACGAGAAAGAGGCGAAGAAGCTCTTCGAGCGCGTCACTGGGCAGAGAGACGCGTCTTCGAGAAGCAGGCATGTTAGCAGCTCACCTTCGTCGTCTTCGTCAACCAATGAGAAGTCTCCTCGGCCGCTCCTTGAGCAGTTCATGGCTGCGTGGGACGAAAGCGTCCACAAGCGGAAATGCGACCGGCCGTCGTCCTCGTCACGGCGCTCGAGCGGAAGTAGCAGCAGTCGCCAGTCAGAGGTACTGCTCTCATTGCTGTCGCTCACTTTGCCTCGACACCAGCGATGTCTCACGTTTCGGTTCATGATCTGCTGCTGCGCTCCCATCGCCACGATCGTCAGGCAAAACCGGAGAGCAGCTCCACTGAAGCGAGGAAGAAGACTCCGGAGAAAGTGTCACCCGTCTCGACCCGCAAGAAGAAGCCGATGCTGAATGTGATCACGACTGCCGAGGAGCTGGACAACGTCGACGCACTGAACAACAGCGATGGCGGCAGCGACGCGGAAGGGCAGTTCAACCGCTTGAACCACCCTGGGTCCACCCCAAAGCCGCAGGGATCGCTGGCGATGACAGATGTGGCATCGTCGATCCTTGGCGACCCTGGCTCGACCCCGAAAGCTCGTGCGAGCGACTTGAAGGCGCTCGGGTTCGACGAAGACGAGCTCAACACGCCTGTGCCCATCGAGAACACCAGCTCCGCTGCTGCTGCTGATACCAAGCTATCTACTACATCCGAAGCAGATGCAGACATCTCAAATCTGTCCGAGTACGCGAAGCGCAAGCGCATCGCGAAGAAGCACTCGAAGCACGTGTCGCTGGGCGAATCCGGATCGACGCCGACGAAAGAGTACATCTTCTTCCGCGAGACGCCGCCGTCTTTCGTCACCGAGACGGTTGAAGACGCCGTCGACGTGCTCGAGAAGCTGGGCTTGGACCCAACGTTTCGCCAGCAAGCTGCTTCGCTGCAGGAACGATTCGTCGAGCTCCAGAGCAGCGAGGTGTCCAAGTACAAGATCGGCCAGGAGGTGCAGAACCTCGGCGCGCAGCGCAATGTCTCGGGTCTGGTCTCCAAGATCTTTGGCTCTCGGCAGTGCGGATCGAGCGGTCCCGGGACGATCGTCATCGACACCTGTCCTGACGATGCTGACGCAGTCGCTCCGGTGTCGGCAGCAGCAACGCCTTAGCTTCTCGCGGCTGAGATGACACACGCACACCACAGCCAGCACCTTCGTATCCTTGCAGAGAGCAGCACGCACATCGTCAGTCTGAAGGCACAAAACAGATATCTCGATCATAAACAAAGTAGCCAAAACTGTCATTACAAAAGGGATCTCCACTGCGCTTGAGCTGTGCGTGTGTGCGTGTGTGTGTGTGTGTGTGTGTGTGTGTGTGTGTGACTCATTCGTGATCGGCGACGCGCAGATCTCCCATTAGCTTCGGTAGATAAACACGTTCCTCGTGGCGAGCTTCGGAACCTGAACCGGCTGCGGTCTCGATAACGATCTTCGCGAACTCGAGCTGCGGACACTTGACGGGTTGCTGCGCGGCGCATCTTGAACCGGGGATCCGATGTTCGTCAGCCCTCCTGCGCCTCCAAAATCGGACCCTGACTCTCGATCGCGATCGCTCACAGCAGACGCTGTCCCTTGCTGATCCTCGACTCTTCTCATCGCCGATGCGACTGCCGCTGCGGGCTCAAAGTGGATCTTCTGGAGAGTTGGAGCGACTGGACTGCCGTGCTGCTGCTCCGACGCGGAGTTGCTGTTCACCAGCGTCGAGATCCAGTGGCAGTTGTAGTACTTCGGGTGCCACTGCAAGAAGTAGCCCTCCCAGACGCGCATGATCTGGATCCCGGTCCACGGCCAAATCGGTTTCTCCCAGTGCACATACTCTGTGTTCGTGAACGCGCCTGGGTTCATCAGCACATGGGTCCACACCGAGACGCTGTTTGCGCGGACGTTGTTCACATCGCGCTGGAGGCGCGAGTCGTACAGGAACGTGCCGTGCAGCCCCGATGTGAGTGAGTTCGCCACGTGCAGCAAAAAGCCCTCGTTGAACTCGAACGCGTACGGAAACTGGCGCTGGATCTGCCACACCGCGTCCAGGAACTGTAGCATCACCGGCGAGCTCTTGTTTCGCTGAGGATCCTTGTTCCTGTCGCCACCCAGTCGCTCGGAAAACTTGTGCCCGAACGCGCACCAGTCCTTTTCCACCAGCACAGCAAAGCCGCGAATCGTTCGGTAGTACGGATCGATCATGATCTGAGCCAGCGCTGTCAGCTGCGACGTGCGATCCCAGCCGTCGCTGCAGTGCACAAGCACGGAGGATCCTTCCAGCTCCAGCACGCGCGCAATCTTCATCGCTCCGTCAAGCACGAGGCGCAAGTGGTTGAGCCAGCGCGTGGACTCGACTCGCAGCAGCCAGTTTTTGTCGCTGTCGTCAACCGCGCCGGGCAGCAGCAGCTTCACTAGCGACAGAAACGACGACTGCATCCGGTACATGTTGGCAATGTTCAGGTGATGAACCACTGCACCTGGGTAGTCTTGCGGAGTCTCGACTCCTCCTTTGCCCATCAACCGATTTCCTGTCGATGCCTTGAGCTTGCGAGCGTCGAATATGTAGATCGGTCGCGACGACGCAGAAGAGATCGACTGGTTTCGGATGATGTCAGGAAGGCGGCGGTATACTCCGACCAGCAGTTGGTCGGAGACACTGGAGCTTCCGGACAGCAAATTCCCGAGCAGCGGCTGACTGGACCGGGTCAGCACGCACCGATTGCGCCGGTGATAGTACGTGATCACGGGCAGCCGGTTCTTCGAGCGGAACTCCGTCACTTTCGTCAGCGTCGCTGAGTTCATCGAGGCGGGAAGAAGGATCTTCGACGGGTAGGTCTTGCAGATGTTTCCCCTCGCATTCTGGTAAAACTGCGGCACAGAAAGTGGACTCGTCAGCAAGCAAAACCATGTCGGCTGCAGTGAGAAGAAAGCAGCAGCAACACACAGCTCCGTACCTTGAAGAACGGCTGCACTGTCAGGTCTCCGCCGATCTGGCGCTTGAACTCGCGTTCGTCCGCAAACAAGTTCCAGCCGTCCACTTCGGGGGACGGGCAATCAACAGAATACGAAAACGCGAACGAGCCGCTCAGTTCAAGCGTCATCGTTTCTTGGGGCGAACCTGGACGGAGCACAGGGGACGGCGTGGTGGACGGACCGATGAATCTTCGAGCATTCGCGCTGGTTGAGTGCAACAACGCCGACGCGTCCTCGTCCTTTCCTTCGGTGCTCCCACTCATCTCGCTGGTGTCTTCTCTCGAGTCGTGCCCATTGCTAGCGGCGCCGAGCGACAAATGGGTCGGCGGCGAGCTGGTGGCAAGCAGCATTGAGTCCGGGGATCCTCTCTCCACTATCTTGACCCGCTGCGACTCGTCCGCCATCTTGCTGATCACCGAGAGCAAAAGCTGCGACCGGTCGTCGGAGATATGCGGCGGACCTTCCAGCTGGACCCTCATCACGCGCACATCCTTGCAATTCAGCACGAGAATGGACGGCAAGCCATTCGAGTACGTCCGGGACGACTTGGATCGGCGACCGCCCGGATACAGGATCTGCACGTGCGTGATCGCGAATAGCGGAATGTACGGCGCAGCGCCTTGCAGAGCAGTGCGGAATGGGACGTAGCATTGCTCCGACGGGACGAACAGCACTCGGAAGTTCGTCACTGCGACCAAGCCGCGGATGCGACCCCACGTGTGCGACGCCTCGTTGTTGTCTCCAACCGGTCCGATCAGCAGCGTCGATGGGAACTCGGTCCCTTTCGCCACAGTCTCCCCAGAAAAGAGCTGCAGTTTATATCCAGTGTCTTGGTTTCCGCTTGCGTCGGCCACGTCCGCGGTCTTGCTGGCACCAGGATCCTCATCTGAGGTAATTACATCTGCTGGGCCTGCGTCATCGCCTGCGAGTGCTGCAGCAGGGACGGCCGACGGATCCAGCTGTGGAGACGAGGACTGTGAGGCACTGATCGACGCACGCCGCATAGCTTGCAGATTCGTCGACCGGCAGTTCTCCACGGCTTGCTTGAACTCCTCGCGCTCCTCTTCGTTCGCGAATTGTAGCTCGTGGGTCTGATTGCCATGGACTCCGTTGTGGACAACAAGTCGCGCAACCCGCGAGGAGGACCCGGAAGTGAGGTGCTGGACAGCATCGCAGTGGAACGACCAGAACCGATGCATAAACACCGACTTCACGCGCACGACACCCTGGCTGCAGTCGAGCTCGAGGCTGTAGCGATCCAGCACAGGATTCGCCTTCCCGAACCCGAGCGTTCGGCGCAAACTCTGGCTGTCGTTCCCTCCAATCTTGTACACTGCGAAGCGGAGCACGGTTGCAGGCAGATCGGCGTCGTTCTTCTGGTTGTCGCCGGACGCATCTGCCTTTGCCTGCGAGTCCACGATGTCGCTGTCGTCGAAGCATTTCGGTCGTGGCAGTCCAGATCGATCGCCCGCGGCAATGTCCTTCCCGGAACGCGAGGACGACGTGTCGCTTGCTTCATCGATCCCAGCTCCAGCCAGCGACGCAGCAGAAGAACTCGGCGAGACGGAGTTCAGATTCGTGAAGTCGAAACTCGCGGACCGCGAGAATTTGGACTTCTTGGACGATTTGTACCGGTGGCGACGCTCGCGGAATTCGCCCTCTTCGTTCCTTTCCTTCGTTTCGCCACACGCATCGCTCGGCACCAGCTTCACCACCGATTCCAGCACCGGCTCCATCTCGAAAATGCCTTCTTCGCCCGCAACCGTGTCTTCCAAAGCACGCGCCTCCTCGCACTCGGCGACTGCTGCCACTGCTTGCTTCTCATCGCCGCTCTTCTCTCCACTTGCCTGGTACAGCGGCTCACTTTCTACTGATGGCGACGCCAGCGACGACGAGTCGTAACTGCGAGAACCTTGTGCTCGCCGACTATCTGGCTCGCCGGCTTCGTCGTCCGCACTGGCGAGATCTCCGTCGGTTCTCGTCTTCTTCCTCGGTAAACGGTCGCCGACATGCATCGCACGCAGGTGGCCGCTAAACCAGGGCTTCGGCGTGCTCTTCTGCGATGTCGACAGCGATATGGAGTGTCGACTCTGTCGACGCCGCAGCTTCACACTTCCTTCTTCTGCCTCTTCTTCGTCGTTGGCGCCGGACGCGAGAGGTAGAGATGACGGGACGAGCATCGGCGACCTTTCTCCGATCGCTATGCTGCTCCGTCGTGTCACGACCGAGATATCCTGGTCGTTCGGCGTCTTGGAGAGCTCCATCACGTCAAAGTACCGCTCCAGAGCCTTCTGGAACCAGGAGCAGCACAGCTCGCACACACGCACGGCTTCGTCCTTGTACCCGAAGCACGACGGCAAGACCTGGCGCCGGGAGACGCACTTCACGCAGAAGGCATAGCCGCACGACGTACCTAGTAAAGCAGCACAACACGCAGCACAATGTAAGCGTTCGTATCGTAGAATATCTACCACTCCCATCATCCAGAGTGAATCGCAGACGGTGGAATGATATGGAACGTACAGTTTTTGCTGCGATGGAACGCGCTGAACGACTTGCTGCAGCTCCCGCAGTGCGAGTTGCTGATTGCGCGCGCTCGCACTCTTGGCACGCCCGCCTTCGTCTGGTTGTTCGTACTGCTAGGCGCAGTGGTAGAGTGGCTTCTTGTTGTATTGGGTCCTCCAATCGGAATGGGCGAGCTCCGCTCTGGATTGTTTTCGCTCTCGTCCATCTGCTCGCCGGCTTTTACCAGCATCTTGAGCTTCAGCTGCTCGACGATCTGGGTCGCGACCTCCAGCGCCGCCGCGATCGCTTCGAGGTCCTCTTCGACGTCGGTGCGGCTGAGAGCGTCTTCCTCGTCCAGTCCACCTCCATCCTCGTCCCTAGCCGCGCTCTCATGACTCTCCGCGCGCGCATCGCCATCCTCGTCATCTTCCACATCGTCTGCCACATCGTCGTCGTCGTCATCGTTCTCTTCTTCCAGCCGCTCGGCATCTTCATCTTCGTCAGCCACGTCGGCGTTAGCGTCAGCGTCGTCGTCATCGGATTTGTGCGCTCCATCGTCACCAGCTTCATCCGCGCGCTCGCCCGAATTCGGTTCAGAATCGGCAGTCGGCTCAGCCATGTCGCCACCAACCAGCAGCAGCGCGCTAGAGGACGCGCACGCGCGCACGAGCATCCGCGCCATCCGCCTCGGGTCCTTCAGCAGCTCCTCGCGAGCGCCAAGCAGCAGGACGGCGTCGCCTTCGTGCGCGAACTCGCCACGACCGTCGCCGCTGCGCCGGCGGCCATTCAGACGCCGCGTCACGCTCAGCATCGTCTGCGCGCGGCTGCCGCGGCGGGGACGCACGGTCGCCATCGTTCTCTCGCGAGCGCACGCTCCTCTGGGGCCGACCGGTCGGCGCGCAGACAGAGAGGGACGAGCGTACGAGCGGGCGGGCGGGCGTGTCTCGCTCTCGCCTCGTCCTGCCTTCTCTTCTCTTGACGTTGCGCGTGGGCTTCTGAGCCTAGTGTCGAGCGCGATTGTGTAAAACGCGCAGAGTGATGGTCGTTCCTGTTCCTCCCCCCCTTTCGCTCTGATTAATCCTCGCACTTTAGCGGAGCGTTTCGCTATTTTTGCTGCCAAACATTCCCAAAAAACGGCAGACAGGGCACACTATTCAAGCTGACGACAGTGGACGCGTCGTTTCGTGATGCCACTCACTTGAAGTCGTCTGCTACTCAACGAATCGAGTGGTCAAGATGACAAAGAGCTACGCCCAAGACGCGGACGACGAAGGCGAGGACGCGGACGCGGTGGAGATGCGGCGTCGCGAGTACCTGCGTCGCCACCGCGAGATGCTGCTGCAGAAGCAGCGTCTGGAAACGGTAGCAATTGCAGCCTGCCTTGCCCGTTGCTTGACTCTTTCTCAACACTATATGCACCTGTCTGTCTGCCTGCGACACAGGAGCGACGACTGCAAGAGCAAGAGCGTGACAAAGCAGAGATCCAGAGGCGACTTGAAGAGACGCAGGCGTCAAGGCAGAAGGACGCGCTCGCAGCCAAGCAGGTAGCGGCGCATCCGCTCGGATCTGCCACCGCTGCCGCTGCGAAAGCGCAGTCAACCACCCACTTGCCGGGCATCTACGCGCGCATCGACGACCTGAGCGCAGATGCACTGCGCGTAGTCGCTGAGCAGCAGTCACTGCGAGACATGGCTCCGTTGAACACGCGCGGCAAGTACCACTCGCGGTATATGAAGCATCCGTACCCGATCGCAGGATCGCAGCTAAAAGTCGAGAAAGAGCGCGAGCTCTGCATCGCGGCAAAGAAGAGGCTGCTGCTGAAGAACGCGATCACACCAACCCAGCTGCCGCGCGATACGCCATTGAGCTCTGTCGGCAGAGCGTCATCGATTAAGGAGAGCCTGAGTCTCGGCAGCGAGTTCAGCGTCGCTGCGTACCGCAAGCTGGATTTTTACGTGGACAAGATGACCCAGGTGCTGAGAGCCGAAGAACTCAACGTGAACCAAGCGCAGCTCGACCGGCAGATGCGATTCGTCGACGTGCAGCACGAAGAAGGGCTGCGGCAGTTCTGGACGCTATTCCACGCGTCCCATAAGCGGTAGGCTCTGCGTCGCACGCAAACACAGTGATGACGAGTCCTCAGCGCATGATGTGTGTGTGGTTCTTTTGCTGCAGTGAAGTCGTCGCGTGGCTCAAAGCGCACTCGTTCCTCGACGTGAACGTTCCGGTGCGTCTCACAATCCCAGCAACATCGAGGGGTGCCATCACATCGGAACTGCAGGCTGTTCCGGATAGAGAGCTCGGCATGACGCCGCTGATGGCGGCGTGTAAGTGCCAGTGCGTGGAGATGGTGGTGGAGCTCTTCGAGCAAGGCGCCGTGGTGCATCTCGCGACTGCGAACGGTGACACCGCGCTCCACTTCCTCTGGCGAGAGTGGCTTTCGCCGCCATCGTCCACACACACGAGTTCTTCTGCTCCTGTCACGACAGCCAGCAGTGTGAAAGGCGTGATTGAAATGGCCGTGCGAGCGAGGAGCACGTTCGCCATCCTGTCGGCGCTGATAGCGCACAGCATTGACGTGAACGCTCAGGTTCGTATCGCATCTTCTTTTCCATTCAAAGGTGAGCTGTGACCAAAATCCAACGCGCTTGCTCTGACTGCGATCCGGTAGAACGACTTTGGCGAGACGGCGCTGCAGGTGTGCGCCAGGTTCGGTCTCGAAGACTGTGCGAAGCTGCTCTTGAAGCATCGCGCAGACGCGTTCGCGCAGGATCGGCACGGCAAGAGCGCCGTGGCGTACGCGAAGGAGAGTAGCCACGACAACCTCCACCGCCTCCTGCTCAACCACGACGTCATCGCGCGCACGAGAGCGCGAGAGACGGAGAGGCGCGGCTGCGAGGCGCTGCTCAAGCAAGGTCGAGGCGCGCTGACTGCAAACTGGTCTCAGTCTCGTACGTTTCAACCAATTCTCAGAAGCTTCAGTGTGGTGAATCAGCTGATCGATGGATGGATGCTGGTATGTGCAAATGCAGCCGAGAAGCTCTTCGCGCGGCTTCTCGTGGAGGACCAGCGCGCCGGCCACTTGCGCAACCAGTTCGTCGACCGGAGTGGCCAAGTGATCCTCTGCAGCGACGACGACGACGACAACGACGACTGAGCCAGGCAGCGTCATAGATATCATCGTAGAGGTATATTTATGTTCTACTATCGGTGTCACGCGTTTGCTCGATGCTAAAAGCCAAAGAAGACGAGGCTGCTGCGCGTGTGTGTCTGTCTGCTGTGCTGGTTTACTTCTTCGCGGCGGCAGCGGCGGCTTCGCGGGCGGCTTGCTCTCGCATCGCGGTCGCGCTTCGCTCCTGGAAGTGCTCGAGACTGCTGTTCATGGACTCGAAAGCAGACTCGATGTGCGCCTCGTCGCCGGTCTTGAGCGCCTGCTTGAACTTATCCGCCTGCGGGGGACAGATGATCTGTCCCATGCAGAGCTGCAGCATCGTGGCAGCCTGCGAGCAGTCGAGCTCGTTTTGGCACGTCTTCACGTCCACGAAGCACGTCTTACACGACTCCTTGATCTTCGCGAACGTCTGCTCCACCTCCTGCACCGTGAGCGTCTCGACCACCTCTTTCTCCTGCGCCTTCTCGACGAGCGCGCTGCGCGCCGCGATGTCCGGCTCCTGCAAGCCCTTCATGAACCCGAGCACCGGGAAGCGCACGCGGTCGACGAGGTCCGTGAGCGAGTCCACCGCCGGACGCGCGTACATGGAGATCGACTTGACGCTCGACGCCGAGTGCAGCTCCGGCACCTTGTCCTCCGCAGTCTTCTCGTCGTCAAAGTAGTAGTCGATCACGTAGCGCACCTTCGTGTCGTCCGAGCGCATGATGGTCCAGTCGTGGCGGTCGAACGGCTTGCCAAAGCCCAGCAGGTTCTTCACCCACGCGATGGGCGTGAGGTCGTCGGGGCGGCCGCAGAACTTGAGCAGCTTCGGGTCCGACTCTGGGTGGCACACCTTCTCGTAGTGCTCCACCTGTGCCCACGCGCGCTCGTTCATGTTGTTGTGGATCGACACGATCGCCGGCAGATCCGCCTCGTGCACGTCCTCGCCCTTGCCCTTGCGCTTGAGCGCGTTGAAGAACATCTGCTCGGACGGGTACAGCCACGTGCCTTCAGTGCCGCCCTTCGGGATCGTCGACTGCACGCGCTCCTGCGGCAGCGGGTAGCGCTGCTCGTCGTTCGGCTCCTGGTTCGGGTTGTACGGCATCATGTTCGTCGGGTCGATGCGCTGGCCGTACACGTTGTAGATTTCCTTGTTAGTCGCCGCGTCGCCGCCGCCGCCTTCTCTCTTCGCCTGGTCGTGCTTCACCGGGCAGCCGCCGCCGAGCACGTCTGCCACAGGCTTTGGCGCCTTCGCCTGGTCGTGCTTCACCGGACAGCCGTCTGGAGCGCTGCTGCTGTTGCCGGCAGGTGCTGCGGCTGGCGCCACGCGCTCGTCGTGCGGCACTGGGCAGCCGCCCGTGGCTGCTGCTGCTGGCTTCGCAGGCGTGCTGTTCTGGTTGCCCATGCTTGCTGTGCGGGTCGAGAAGCTCTTGGTTGTGGCGAATGGATCCGTCGTCGCGTTCGCAAAAGTGTGCGACACCGCTGGAATCGAGATTGCTGGGTAACGGAAGGTTGAGCCAGCGACGCGCACAAGTAGCGTGCCCACGCTATGCAGTTTAGCGGAAGCTCGATCGTTAAGGTGGTCACCCAATTCGTCGCGGTTACGCTGGTGATATCCCGTCCGCTGAGAGGGTAACCGGAGCGATTTCACTTGCGCTTTGTAGGTGGAGCAAGACGTGCTGAGTTCGCAGAGCGTCCACCGAGCCAACTTGCTATCGCACTTTGCCGAGCGTCGATTTCGTTTGACTGGTTCACAAAACGGTACTTTAGCGAGGCAGCAGTGTGGGTCTGTCAACAATCTGACCATCATTTGAACAGAGTTTGCTGCACGTGGCATACAGTTGTGCATATGCGGAATGGCAGTCGGAGCGAGTTTGTGCGCGGGGGCTCGGAGGAGGAATTGATTGGGTGGGGGCTGTTGAGCGCTGCTGCTCGTGCGCTTTTGGAGCGCATGCGAGCGCCGTGGCGATCATTGTCCTTGTTGTCTCCTGAGGTACGAAAGCGCGCGCGAAGTGTTATGATGAGACGGCTGTGACAGGTGGCGGTGGTGGTGGCGTTCGAGCAGGTGTGGCGCTGCGTGCAGCAAAGCCGGCGCGATGGATGGCTCTGTCAGCGGATTCCCTCCCCCCCCTCTTTCCGCGCGAACGCTTCCACCACGCAGCCTCTCCCAGCCACTCGATTGCAATCAGCGATGTCGCGGTGCTAACATGTGTGTGTGTGTGATCTTTCGTGTTGTTTCGTGCAGCCTAGTCAATAAACATGAAGCTCAACATTGCTAACCCAGCCACTGCCGCGCAGAAGGTGCTGGACATCGATGACGAATTGAAGCTCCGCGCTTTCTACGAGAAGCGTATCTCCCAGGAGGTGGAGGGCGACGTCCTTGGCGATGAGTTCAAGGGCTTCGTGTTCCGCATCTCGGGCGGTAACGACAAGCAGGGTTTCCCGATGAAGCAGGGTGTGCTGTCGAACGGCCGTGCTCGCCTTCTTCTGTCGAAGGGCAAGAACTGCTACCGCCCGCGCCGAAAGGGTGAGCGCAAGCGCAAGTCGGTCCGTGGCTGCATCGTCGGCCCAGACCTCTCGGTGCTGAACCTCGTGGTCGTGAAGGCTGGCGACAGCGAGGTGCCAGGCCTCACCGACGTGCAGATCCCGCGTCGCCTCGGCCCAAAGCGCGCGTCGAACATCCGCAAGTTGTTCAACCTGACGAAGGAGGACGACGTCCGCAAGTACGTCGTGCGCCGCAAGTTCGAGTCGAAGACCGGCAAGAAGAACGACAAGGCCCCGAAGATCCAGCGTCTCGTGACCCCGCGCACCCTTCACCACAAGCGTGAGATTGAGCTCAAGAAGCTCAACCAGCGCGAGAAGGTGACCCGCGAGGCTGCCGAGTACAACCGCCTCCACGCCCAGGTTCGTCTTTGTTTTTTTGTGTGTACGACACTCTTGGCGTGTCCTGTCGTGATGAAGATGCTGACTGTATGACTTTGTATTTGGGTTTGCCCCTGCTCCTTATTCGCCTTATGGCACTGCAGCGCGTTAAGGAGCAGAAGGAACGTCGTGCCAGTGAAGTCGCGAAGCGTCGCTCGAGCCGCAAGAGCTCGGTGAAGGCGTAAGCAGGAACTCTCTGAGTCACCTCCGTCTCCCACGATCCGCTTCTTCGGATTGCGGTTCCGATCTGCGCGGCTAGTTCCCGCGTCGAGAGGGACCGGAAACACACGTTTCGGCTGCGAGCTCTCTTCCAGGAGCCCGCGCTGGAACTAGGTTTAACCAACATAACAGGACAATGCAATTCAACCGCATCTCACTCTCAATCCGCTCGTTGTTGCCTGTTGTTTGCTGTCGGATGTGCTGTCGAGCATTGTTCCGTGTTTGAGAGGCTGCCTCATGCACTTTGTGGTTCTAGTCTTTGGCGAATGGAGCTCGGCCGAGGAACGCGGTCTGCTAGAGGAGGCTTTGGTCACGCCGCCTGGACGCCACAGAGGAAAGCACTCTGCATGGACGCTCCGATCACCAATGCATGCGAGGAATGACTGGTTCTCGTCGCTCGGATGCGTTCAGCTCGCGCAGTGAGATTCTTCAGCCAAAACTCGCTCTGGAGATGCTCACTCGGACGATGGATCCACTCGCTCTTCTCGCATGCTTCTCTCTCTCTCTCGCCGTCGCCGATAGTCGATAGCCATCCAAAGTGTCGCCATGGTCCTCCTCGCCCATGCCTCGGATTTGACACGAGAGCTCCTCAACATGCGCAGCTGTTTCGAGCGGGAATGCACGAAAAGTTCAGGCGGGCGTAAAAAGGGGCGAGCTTCCATCCCTGTCTATGCTGTACGACAGGTCATGCAGCTCATGAAAACCGTGCTGAGCGCATCAAGTCCGAAAATAGCTGCGTGAAACCCCTCAGTATGCAGCTGCAAAGCCGCGACGGTACTCACATTGTCGCTTTGCGCGCAAAAGCGTTTTGAGAAGCGGCACATACAAACAGGCAGTCACCAGCCAGGAAGACAAGCCACTTGCTCCGCGCGCTCGATCGCCGCCGTCGCCACCGCCCTCAGCGACAGATCGCCACCTCGGACGCGTTCATCTCTCGCAACAGCAGCAGCAGTAGGTGACCCGCGTATCGCACGTGTGCGTCTCGTCCCTTAGAGCGCGTGGTAAGCAGGGGAGAACGAGTGGGAGAGGTCTGTGGAGCGAGACGAAAGGAGGAGGAGACAGAGAAGGGAGCGTCGCGCGACAGCCACAGAGAACCAGCAGAGCGCATGACGACAGCGGAGCCACCGGCGCGATACACGCTGGCGCGTCCGCCGCTGCTGACGCCTGAGAGCGCGGCGGCTGCAGCCGCCACAGCGAGTGCGTTCCCGCCGCCGCCGCCGCCGTCGCTGCACTACCAGACGAACCAGCAGGACGTGAGCTCGTCGTACTACCTGTCGCCGCGCACGATCAGCGCGCTTGAGGACTTTGAGAAGCGCAGCCGCGACCCGAACGTCATGTACGGCCGCGACGTGATCCAAGTGCCGCTCAAGGTCGAGCAGCGCGACGAGTACGTGAACCTCGTGCTGTCGCACCGCGAGTTCGACATGATGGCGGTGCACATCCCGCAGTACGATGAGATGCAGCCGGAGCACCTGATGGAGGAGATCACGCGGATCCTGAAAGAGGAGGAGAAGAACAAGAAGATCAAGCAGGGTCTCGGCGGCGACCCGAACGACTCGGCCGCGATCTTCCAGGCGCGGATCCTCGAGCTCGAGTTCGAGATGAAGCGCCTGAACACGAAGCTCGCTGCCGCTCGGTCACTGCAGTCCAGGTACGCTGCGTTTTGTGGCGTGGAACCGTGCTCGCACTGGTACTCAGTGACTGATCTTCGTTGTTTACTGTCGTCGTTGCTGTTGTTGATCCACTTGCTAGCGTCACGGATGAGAACACGGCGCTGCGCGTGAACGTGCGCGAGCTGGAGAAGACGACTGTTGAGTACGAGAAGCTGTACATGCAGAACGAGCTCCTGCGCGAGCAGACGGTGATCGCAGCGACCGAGGTTGCACGCATGAAGAAAATCGCGGCGGACGCGCAGCTCCACGTGCTGCAGTTCGCGACGGAGCTGCAGCGGCTGCGCAGCCAGGTGCATCTGGAGCGCGAGGGGCTGAACCAGACAGCGATCGAGATGATGAGCCAGGTGACGCAAGACGTCCGGCGGCGTGAGAAGATCCTGCAGGAGAGCTACCTGGAGGAGAAGAGCGAGCGGCAGCTGATCGCGGAGAAGTACTACGAGCTCTCGGGCCGCATCCGCGTGTTCTGCCGCATGCGTCCGCCGAAAGTACGGGACGAGATCGCACTGCTGCGGCCGAAGCCCAACAGTGTGCTCGTGGAGCGCGGCGCGAAGGAGTTCTCGTTCGACCACGTGTTCGGTCCCGAGAGCACGCAGACGGACGTGTACCAGCAGATCGAGCCGCTCGTGATGTCGTTCTCGGACGGCTACAACTCGTGCATCATGGCGTACGGGCAGACGGGCACGGGCAAGACGTTCACGATGATGGGCAATCGGCACGTGAAGGAGAGCGAGGGCGTGATTCCGCGCGCACTGCAGCAAGTGTTTGCGGTCGTGCACGCGCGCCAGCTGACGTACAAGGACAGGCTGACTGTGAGCATGATCGAGATCTACAACGACCAGATCCTGGACTTGCTGAACGAGGACTCGAGCCGCAGTGGCAAAGGCGCGGCTGTTAAGAACGAGAACGAGATCACGGCGCGCAGCGTCACGCTCTGGTCGCACGTCGACGACGTGCTCAGTGAGGGCAACGCGAACCGCAACATCGCCGCGACGAGCATGAACCTGGAGAGCAGTCGCTCGCACGCGCTCGTGTACCTGCACTTGGAGAGCCAGCACCGCGAGACGCTGGAGACGAAGCGGAGCACGCTCTGCCTGGTGGATCTCGCAGGCTCGGAGCGCATCTCGCGCAGCCAAGTGGAGGGCGACCGCCTGAAGGAGACGCAGCACATCAACAAGTCGCTCTCGGCGCTCGGCGACGTCGTGTACGCGCTGCAGCACAAGGCGAAGCACACGCCGTACCGCAACTCGAAGCTCACGTACATGCTGCGCGACATGCTCTCGGGTCAGTCGAAGACGCTGCTGATGCTGCAGCTGAGTCCGGACGACGCGGACGTGGAGGAGACAACATGCTCGCTGAACTTTGGCGCGCGCGTGAGCCAGGTGCAGATGGGAGCTGTGCGTCCGAGCGTCGAGTCCGGCGAGATCTTCAAGCTCAAGGACGAGACGCGCGCACTCGAGAAGAAGCTCAAGTCGTGCGAAGAGAAGCTCGTCGAGTGGAAAGACGAGTGTCGCTACAAGAGCGAACAGCTCAGCGACGAGCGCGAGCGGACGAAGGAGCTCGAGCGCCGGCTGCGGTTCCAGGGCGAGGAGGTCGCGTCGTTGATGCAGGAGAACATGGATCGCAACGACGCGCTGAACTTTTCGACGGCGGACTCGGCATCGCCTCCTGGATCCCCCAGTGGCAGCGCGCTGCCGTCGGCGCCGTCGAGTCCGACGCCGTCAGCCAAGTCAACGCGCAGCACGACGTCGAATGCATCCGCTGCGAGCTTGCCCGCGACGTCATCGGCAGCACGGATCGCAGCTCGGAAGTCGCTCAGCTCGAGCATGGCGCGTCCAGGCGCGTTCAGTAGCAGCGACACCGTGCTGGACAAGGAGACGCGTCGCAAGTCGCTGTCGACGCTCCCAACGCGCGGCTCGGCGTCGACGCTGTCGTCGCGCACGATTCGATCGTCGCGAGAGGCGCCGACGTCGCTGCCGAGTCGACGCCCGCTGACATCGTCGTCGGTGCCGCAGAGTCCCGTTTCGTCGACAAGCCGGATCGCTCGTCCGAGATCGTCGCTCGGCGGAACGAGCACCTCGTCATCGACAGCGAGCACGTCGACGACGACTTCTGGGACGCCACGCACGCCTCTGCGCCGCGCGAGCTCGCTTCTGTCCAGCGCTGGCCCGTCTCCGTCTTCGTCGTCTGGCGCACCGCGAAGCGCTGCGGCTTCTTCGTCTACCGTGTCGCGCCGGCCGCTGTCCACGCGCTCGTCAAGCTCCGCACTGTCGTCCAGTGGCATCCGATCTTCGTCCGCGAAAGCCACAGCGACTGCAGCCGCAGCACCTCCACTCTCTTCTTCCTCTTCGTCGGCTTCGTCACCAAGCTCGGGGTGGAAGAAGTAGTGTGTCTTGAATGCGGAGGCTGCGCGCGTAGTCACTCTTTTCCTATTGTTTCTTTAAGGTATGCGGTCGCGATGCCCTCTAGCCGTTTGGTCGCTATGCGGCGCTGGGAGCAGCCCCAGGCAGCCCCCTCCCTCACTCGGCAGCACCAAGAGCGCATCGCGACACTAGAGAATGGTTGCTTGACAACTTTCAATGAACAACGTTTGATTTATCGCTGGTGTGCGCTGCTGTCCTGTCTTGAGTTGCTGTGATGGAGGTGGTGGTGCGCTGGCTTGCCGGTTGCGCTGGCGCAGAGCTCGTCCGTGGTGGCGCGCCGCGGACTGCAACTGGTGCTGCGCTGCGCCTGGAGTCTGTGCTGCAGCTCCTGCTCATAATCCCTGGTCGTGGCAAGCTCACAGCATCGTTAGTGCGCCGCAGACAGAGCTTCGCATGCTTTCAGGAGACCACGAGAGCTGCTCGCGACACTTACATGAGCACAAGCCGGACGCGCTCCTGCACGATACAAACAAAGAAGACGGCATGCGTGTAATCAGCAGCCATTCTGTCCAGGGCTTGCAAACACGAGAGCTCGCGTCCATTCGCGCACCTCGGTGGCGGGCAAGAGGTGGTTGAGCGCTGGAGAGCGCGTCGTGAAGGTCGTCCGCATCGAGATCCGAGGACTGACGAGCCCTTTCGCGCGGTGCGCGCCGTTGGGCGACTTGGCGACGATCGCGATCGCTGCCGCCGCTGTGGTCGCTGCTGCCGCTGGGTCCGCCATCTCGAGTCGCACGTTCTGGCGCGGAGTGACCACTGGTTGAGGCACCAGATCGCAAGAGTTAGCTGTGGGTGGGTGGCGAACGTAGCCTTTGCCATGCCGGGAATAGATACTACTTCTTTACCTGCTTCGAGCTGCCGCTTGTAGGCCTCGCTCTTCTGCGCGTGGATGCGTTCGCGGATCGCCTGCGAGATCTCGATGTTGTGGATCGCTCGGCTCTTCGTCGCGTCCATCTCCGACACGATCTTCTTCACCGGCACGGACTCGGTGAAGTGCGACGCGCGGTGCGCTTTTGGTAGCACGAACTTGGTCGCGTCCGCGCCGCGGCCGTTGTCTTTGTTGGAGTTTGCAGAGAGACTCTGGATCTTCTTCGCTGCCGAGCTCGCTGGCAACGCGTCCTTCTCGGCAGCAGCTGCAGCCGCCGAGTCCTTGTGCGCCGTCGTCGTGTGCGTCTTCACGTTCGAGCTGAACTGCGCGCCGCGAAAGAGGAACCCGAGCTCCTCCTCCATGGACTTCCAGTAGTCTGGCGGGATGCTCAGCTTCACGACGGAGCAAACGAAGAAGTAGATGCACTCGAAGAAGTGCTCATCTTCTTTGTGGTTCTCGTAGTTGCTGCAGTGGAGCACCAGGCGCGCGTACGCCGCGGCCATCGCAGTCGCGCAGTCCGACTGGTTGTCGATCGCCTGCGCTATTCGCTCGCGCCAGTAGTCGTCGTAGAGTGCCTTGGGGTCCTCGAACGACCGATCTGCGTGGTCTTTCTGCAGCGTCTTCACTTTCACGAACGCCAGCGCGTACCCGATCGCAGCTCGGACGAACAGGAACATGATCTCTGTGGTGTGTGCGGCGTGCCGCGAGTCAGCCGATCGTCTGTATCTGCGCATGCAAACCGAATGGAAATAGCTGGCAGCTCGTACCCGAGTCGTGGAAGCTGATGAACTTGAGTGGCAGGCGGAAGCGGCCATTCTTCCAGTTCTGCTCCATCTCGCTGTAGATGTCGCCTGGGAGGTACGACGGGATTGAGATCGCCAGACAACCGTCGATAGCGAGTGCATAGTTCACACACGAGCGGCGACAATACGCACCCATTCGCTTGCGCACGTCTTGGGACGGACCCTTTGGCGCGGACAGCGATGCTCTGAGCAAACGGCAGTCGCACCAGACACATAGACATCTTGAGCTCGCGCTCCAACATCACCCGAGGAGCATTGCGAGACACACCTGTGCTCGCTGTCCGTTAGGAGCCCGCATCTGCCAGTGCGTCGCGACATCCTCGCCAGTGCGCAGCGGCGCGTTGAAAGCAAATGCGCCGCAGCGCCTCGTCCCGAGTCCTTTCTGCTCCGCTCGGAGAGTGAACCCATTTGTGGAAAAGCGACCATCACTCTACGGACTAAAATAGCTCTTCGCTTGTCAATCAAAAGCAAAATGGCTACACCTCAGAATCAACCCAAATGACCGACCACTCCCGCCGCCGTGCTGCGTGTCGAGCAGCCACAGCGAGGCATGTTCCCAAACGAGCCGAGCTCATGCAGCGCGGAGTGGCGTCCATGAACAGCACGCTGCAGCCATTGGGTACGTGATGCGTGTATTTTAGACAACTGACGAACGACTGACTCAAAAAGAAGGGGGAAAGAAAAGAGCACCAATGTCACTGAAAACGAGGCGACGATGGACGGAGCGAGCGAGCGAACGCACCAATGCTCTTAGATCTTCCACTCTGCTCCCTCCGTGAGCTCGTCGTCGGGTGTGATGAACGGCGTGTGGATCGACTTGATCATCACTTCGCCGCAGAAGATGCACTCGGACGCGATGATCTCGTCCAGCTTCTGCTGCACCATCTCGCGCTCCTGCGCGATCGTCTGCTTCGCAGCTTCACTGGCGCTCGCAGCGGTGTCGCCGTTCGGGTTCATCACCTCTTTCTCGCTGCTGCTCAGATTCAGGAACGAGATTGCCGACAGCGGGTGCTGGAAAAACTTGGTCGTCGTCGGCATCTCGACCGACAGCTCGTTCAGCTTCTGGATCAGCTGCTTGACCGTCTGGCGCTGGAAACTGTTCAAGTGCTTCTGCATCTCCTGGCGCAGCGCAGTCGCGTGGAACGCGTGCGAGCACGGGAACAAGTAGAACTCCTTGCCCAGGATGTTCTGACCCGTCAGCTCGCATCGCTGGTTGCCCGAGACGATCGCGCACCGCTTGCGCAGCTTCTGCATGTCACCACGGATCAGCTCCGCCGACTGCGTGTAGTCCTGCATCTCCTCCTTCAGCTGCTCAATGCGGTCGTTGTACACTTCGAGCGACTCGCAAATCTCTCTCTTGAAGTCGTTGATGAGCACAAAGTCCGGGAAGAACGGCAGGATGTCCTCGATCTTGAGCAGGCCGCTTTCCTTCAAGATCCCCATCGCTTCCTTGATCTCGCCGCCGGCGTCGATCGTGTGCTTCGCGATCAGCGTCCACAGTTTCTTCCTCGTCTCCTCGTCCTCTGGCATGTTCGCCATCTCCTTCGCGATCTTCACGTCCACTTGAAGCGCCTTCTCCACGGCGTCCTGGTACAAACCCATCGCCGAATAGATGTAGATACACGCGCGGTTCTTCTCGTTCTGCGTGCACAGACGCAGCGCAAACGCGATGTCGAACAGGTGCTTGCCGTTGTGCTTCTTGCGCATAAACTTGATGAGCAGGCGCTCGTCCGGGTGCTTGGCCAACAAGAACAGGATGTAGTTATGGATCGTCGGGTCGCGGCAGTTGTTCTGCTTGATCGCGAACTTGAGGAAGCGGATCGCGAGCTCCAGCACCGAGCGGCTCTTCTGGCTGTTCGAGATCGCGTCCTTCTGGTGCACGTGGCGCACGATCGACGGGATCAGACGCGTTGGGTTGAGCGTCTCGGCTTCCTTCCAGGCTTCGTACACCTCCTTCGGCTTGTGGATGATCAGCTCGGGTGAGTACTTGTAGTAGAGCTCTTCGACTTTCGACGTCTGCACGCTGCGCAGCAACTCGATCGCCGCGCCGTACTCGCCGCGGTGCACGTGGTACGTCACCACTTTCTCGTAGTCTTCGATGAGCGTCGCGTAAAACACAAACTCGTCGGTTCGCCCGTGGCTCGCGATCAAGTTGAACGTCGTCGCCGGGTCCAGGTGGTTCTTCTGGTCCTGCAAGAACTGCTTGAACTCGAACAGCAGGTTCGCGTGCGCGTCGACGTCCTGCGCACTGCCCTTCAGCACGTTGAACTTGTCCAAGAAGAGCTCGACGATCCACGAGCAGAGCACGGTCTTCTGCGTCTTGTCCTCGCTGCCGAGGCTCTTGAGTTTCTGCAGCAGGAACAGCAGCAGCGAGTCGCGCGTCTCCTTCTCAAGGAACTTGAGCGCCACTTCCTCGAACGAGCGGTTCGTCTTCGCGTAGATCACCGCCGCGCGGTCGTACTCTTCTTTCTCAAAGTACTTGTCCGCCTGCGCCGTGTACACATGCTGGCGCTCCCAGGCGTTGCGGCAGACCGACAGCGCGTGCTCAAAGTCGCGGTCGTCGCCATTGCCCGCGATCGCCTTGTTCAAAAACAGCTTCCACACGTTGCGGTCTTCGTCTGTGATCATGACCTCCAAGATGCGCCGGTCTGAGTGGATCCACACCGAGTTGAACGTCGGGTCGTGGCTGATGCCGTGCACCGTGCCCACGCGCGAGTCGAAGCTCTCTTCGAGCACGATCACGCCGCTGAGCTTCGAGATCACCTGCACAAAGCGCGGGTACAACAGGACCACGTGGTACTGCGTCACTGCGAGCGAGATTGGCGCCGTCCAGTTGCGCGGGTTGTCGCTCTTCCCGTGGTACGAGATCAGGTCGCTGCCGGTGATTGAGTTGTCGACCGTGCTCGACGAGCCAAAGATGAAGTCGCCGTGGTACACGCCTTCGCCTGTCAGGATGCCAAAGCACTTGGCGCGCTCGCGCTCCTGCTTGGCAAAGAACCGCAGGTCCGCGTTCGGGATCTCGCCGGGGAGCTCCTGGAAGCGCAGCTTGTCCGGGCTCGTGTACTGGCTGAAGAGCGCATCGAAGCCCTGGCCGCCACCGATGAACTGGAACATGCGCGTCGGCCGCTTGCCCGAGCCCGATGTCGTGAGCATGACGTAGTACCGGAGCTCGCCGGACGAGGTCTTCCAGTGCTCGAACTCCAGCCCCGCGATCGGCCCCTGGTTCGAGATCTGGTACACTTTCTTGAACGACCGCTCCTTGCCGTCGAACTCGGCCTCGAACACCGCGCCAGTGTCGGTGCCGATCAAGATCGGCTCCGTGCCGGCGGGCAGTCCGCTCTGCCGGTCCCACGCCACGCACGTGAACTTCATCGACTGCGCCTTCATGATCTTCTTCGGGCGGTTCGTGCTCGTGTGCAGGTAGAAGTTCGCGCCATTCTCCATAGACACGAGCAGATGCGCGCCGCTCGGGTCGATGAACACGTTCGACATCGCGATGCGCGGCTCGATCATGATCTCCTCGACCGTGCCGGAGCTATCGGTCGTGTCCACCGTGCAGCGCAGCAGCATGCCCTCGAGCGAGCCGAGCGCCATGACGCCGTTGCCCACGCTCATGCAGCTGAGCGTGAACCCTTTGCGCCGCGACACCTTGAGCCCGTGCTCGCGCAGCTCAAACATCGGTCGCTCGTCCTCCTTCGCGCCTTTCGTCGCAAAGTTGTCCCCGAGCGTCTCGAAGTCGAAGTCGTCCCCACCGTTGCTGCCGCCGTAGCCGTCGACGCTGCCGGAGCGGCCCGTCGCGCCGCCCGCACCGCGGTAGGGCGAGTCGTACACGTCGTCGCTCGCCGCGTCGTAGTTGCCTCCTCCGCCGCCGCCGCCATTGGAGCCGCTGAACGTCTCCTCCTCTTTCTTCCAGTCCGCGAAGAAGTCTGCCGACATGCTCGCTGTGTCAGTGCGCTGCCTGCTGTGGCAGAGGTGTGTGTGTGTGTGTGTGTGTTGCTCAAGATGGGGGGGCGGTCGGTCCTGTGCGCAGACGCAGAGAGATCCCTCGTCTCGCCTTCTCTCGTCTTGCTGCTTTTTGAAGCTTCTTCTCCCTTTTCGCTGTTGAGTTCGTGTGAATCGCGATCTCGAGTTCCCACGCGGGACGCGGTCCCTCGTCCGACACAGCAAGGGATGCACACGCGTACAGTTTTCGGGACGTCGCTCTTCTTCGACTCATTTGAGATGGCGACGCCTTCGGACGCGAGCGCAGCGCTCAAGGCGTGCGTGGAAGGCAGCCGCACGCTGCTGCGCGAGCTGGAGAAGGCCGACACGCCTCCCCCGGAGGAGCTGCTGGCCGTGCAGGACCTTCTCGAGTGCACCAACCGCAACGCCGAGCAGATCGCCATCGCGCTTGCGGGCATCCGGCGCCGCAAGACCAGCGACGCGCTCGGCGTCGTCGCGGGGCTCTTGCGCGAGCAGGATCGGTACTTGCAGCAGGTGCGTCTCGGATGGCTGTTTCTTTGTGTGTGCGCGTATATGTGTGTGCAGAGTGCGCGCGTGCGTCCGTGTATTTCGTTATTGTGCATGCGGACGCCATGCGAACGCCATGCGAGCGCACGCGATGTGCTTGTCGAGTCTTTCACATCCACGCAAATGGAGTTCAAGGAGACTGCATCGATCGCGCGCTCTTGAACTGAATCACGACTCGCGAATGTGTCTATCTATGTGCTGATACTGCTGCTGCTGCTGCAGATTGTCGATCTGTACGAGAAGCTCAGCCACCACCCGCTCTTCCCCGCGCGAGCAACGAGCACGATAGAGCCGTGAAGAGGCAGCGAGACGCCACACTCCGAAGAGCTAGCGATCTGGGCATCACTCGATGAGCCACCGCGCCACGCCCGCAACACAGCTTGCGCTGAGTGACTTTCCATCGCTCCTGGTCCACTTCCAAGCTCGACTCCACCACATATGCGCACTCAGCCGCGAAAACTTCCAATGCAAATACACGACGCACTATTTAACTCCTCGACAGCTTGCGCTCGTTCAACGTGCCATAACTCGCTCATCCATCCGCTTCTGCATCCAGAACACCGCACAGAAACAACACATACACTTCCTAGCGCACTAAGACGAACGGCGTCGCTCTGCATCGCCAAACAGCCTGATGCAGCAATAACCGCCAGTTCGTCATGCGCATCCATCGACACATAGACACATGTCAAACGCGCACGCCTGCCTCACTCCATGAACGAACGAGCTGCAGCCGAAAGCCCCGCAAGCATGTCTGCCCGGATAGCCATATCTCCCACCCAGAGCAGCACACAGGTTGCTGGTGTCTTCACATGGAGGTAGATTGCCCAGCACGACGCGTCGCTGATGCTCGCTTTCCCATCCACCAACGCCGCCAGCCACCACGCGAACTTTCCATTTCACGCGCCATCCGCCTGTTTGGAGGCGTACGCTCGCAGACGCTCTCGCCGGCGCTGGCTTGCGTTTCGACGCCGGCTGCTTGCCTGCGCTGCCCCTGCGCTGCACTTGCGCTGCGCCTGCGCATACGGATTGTGAGCTCCTCGTCATTCCCGCGCGTACGCTCCCAGATTTGCGCGACAACAGCGTTTGGCTCGTTCCTGCTGGAACGAGGCGCAGAGACGGGAGTGTCTCGCGTAATTACGTCCTGCGCGCGCCTTTCATAACAGGTTCCTCTTGACATAGAGTAGTCATGCGCTATTACAGAGACAGAAACACTCAGGGATTGTAGCAACATGAGTGTAAAGCACTTTATCTGTCTCGCACAGGCTCGGGAAGCGAGATCTCGAAAGGGTTTTTACGCCTGAGCCATGCTCCCAGTGAAGCCGAGAGCAAGCAAGGATCGGGAGAAGAGCAGCGCGTCCTCACGAGCATGAGCGTGAAGCGAGCGCACGCAGCCTCGGCCAAGAGAGCTGCTGGGTGAGCGCGAGGACGCAGAGCAGAGCAGAGCGCCTTCCTCACTTCTCAACCGGCACTCGCGCGCGCACAAGATCCGCCACCTCCTCTTCGACCAAGCCACCACCACCCTCCAGCAACCATGGGCAAGCAACACCTCGCGCGCGGCGTCGGCCGCATGTCCGAGATGGTCATGAAGAAGGGCAAAGGCAGCTGGATCTGGACGGCCGACGACCGCAAGCTGCTCGACTTCACGTCCGGCATCGCGGTCACGAACCTCGGCCACTGCCACCCACGCGTAGTGCAGGCTGTGCAGGAGCAGACGGCAACGCTCGTGCACGCGCAGGTCAACATCGGCTACCACGAGCCGATGTTGAAGCTCACGGACCGTCTGCTGCCGCTCATGCCAAAGGGACTCGACTCGCTCTTCTTCGCGACCACGTACGTACTGACGGATCTGCGTGCTGGTTTGCTGGTTTGCTTGCGCTGCGGTCGTACTGACGCAGTTTTGTGTGTGTGTGTGGCTACTTCTATCGTTGCAGCGGCTCGGAGGCGGTGGAGAACGCCGTGAAGCTCGCGCGCCACTCGACGGGAAAGCAGAACATCATCGTGTTCCAGGGCGGCTACCACGGACGCACTATCGGCGCGATGAGCCTGACGACGAGCAAGACGATCTACAGCGCTGGCTTCGGTCCGCTCATGAGCGGCGTCACGGTCGTGCCGTTCCCGTACGCGGTGCATGGCCCGATCTACGACGACGAGCAGTGCGGTGAGTGGTGCTTGGACCAGCTGCGCCTCGCGCTCAAGCAGCAGACTGCGCCGTCGGACAC
>JAADWH010000341.1:0-26311 GCA_023335995.1 Globisporangium nagaii
CCGCACGCGATCGTGCGTCTCGACCTCGCGGGTCGCGACCTGACGGACTACATGATGAAGATCCTGACCGAGCGTGGTTACTCGTTCACGACGACGGCCGAGCGCGAAATCGTGCGCGACATCAAGGAGAAGCTGACGTACGTCGCGTTCGACTTTGACGAGGAGATGAAGAAGTCCACCGAGTCGTCGGGCTTGGAGAAGAGCTACGAGCTGCCGGACGGCAACGTGATCGTGATCGGCAACGAGCGTTTCCGTACCCCTGAGGTGCTGTTCCAGCCGTCGCTGATCGGCAAGGAGGCGCTCGGCATCCACGACTGCACGTTCCAGACGATCATGAAGTGTGACGTGGACATCCGGCGCGATCTGTACTGTAACATCGTGCTGTCAGGCGGCTCCACCATGTTCCCAGGCATCGCCGAGCGCATGAACAAGGAACTCACGATGCTCGTGCCGCCGACGATGAAGATCAAAGTGATCGCTCCGCCCGAGCGCAAGTACTCGGTGTGGATCGGCGGCTCGATCCTGGCGTCGCTGTCGACGTTCCAGCAGATGTGGATCTCGAAGGGCGAGTACGACGAGTCGGGTCCGTCGATCGTACACCGCAAGTGCTTTTGAGCGAAGACTGGGGAAGCAGTGGTGGCTGTAGGGTAGTAGGATTCTGCGTATGAGGCTGGCTGGCTGGCTGGTGGTCGCTCTGGTCTGGAGGCTTGAGTGCTTCGACAGGAGAGGAGGTAGGCTGCGAGTCGAGCCTGGTTGTCGAGACCTCGAGTGGTGGAAACGGCTGATTTTTGCACGAAAGCGCTTTTGTGGCTCGGAGTTGCTGTGTCAAAGCGCGCGTCGTGATGCGGCGATGTGGGTTTGCTGATGGGTTTTCAAATCACTTTTTCCTGCATACGCTTCTTTAGAGTGGAGACCCTCATAGATGCGGTGAGAGCCTTCTTGGGTATACGCTAAAGCGGCATTTGGAGCCTTCTTATTAGCGCTGGAAGCAGCGATAGTCAGCATCCTGTTACGCAAGGCTGGAGAACTCCGAAGCCACAGTCAGCCAGCCACACATCTCCATTCCAGACGAGCTCTCCATCTCATTGTCCCTCATGAGCGCCGCCGCTGCGTGGGACCCGCGATGGAGTCTGCACGCGCCGACGGCCATTGCCTACAGCAGCAGCAGCAGCTACGCGATTTGGAAGCGCCGCGTGCAGGCGCTACTGGAGGCGGAGAGTGTCTGGGAGGTGGTGTCCGAGAGCGTCGTGTTCGACGAGACGTGGCCGCTGCCCAAGCAGCTCGAGTTCATCCAGAAGGACAAGCTCGGCATGCACCTGGTCCTGAGCACGGTGCACGACTCGGCCGTGCAGCTGCTGCTGGCCCCGACGGCCGATGCCGGGGACGAGTGCAACCGCTCGTGGCTCATGCTCAAGCGGCTCGAGAGCGCGTTCGCAGCCCACCGCATGCAGACCGTGCGGCTCGCGCGGCGCGAGTTCCTGGCGCTCAGGTTCGCGAGCTTTGTGGCGCGAGCGGACGCTCGTGGTGGGGTCGCGAGCAGCGAGCTCGTGGGTGAGGACGACGCGATGCAGCGCTTCATTGATCGCGTGCAGGAGAAAGGCGATGCGCTCTTCCGGTTACGCTGCCAGCATGGCGACAGCGGCGCGGTGAGTGGCAGCGTGGGCAGCAGCTGGGCCGAGGACGAAAAGATGTACCAGCTGCTGGACGCGCTGCCGGACTCGTGGGCGGGCTTCGTGGCGCAGGAGTGCGAGAGTCTCGGGGATCTCACGTGGGCGAGCGTGCAGCGGAAAGTGCTGGTCGAGTACGCCAAGCGGCGGGGCGACGCGCTGCGCAAGCGCTTGATGCACGACAGTGGCAGCAGCAGCAGTAACGTTATTGTGCTATCTGGCACAGCCGCGTCTGCTACTGCCGCTATCAGTGGTGGTGGAGCGATTGGCACCACCAGCCGACACAAAGGTGCTGCCGGTAGTGGTGGAGGGAGCACCGGACTGGTTTCGTTGAACCTAGATGGACAGGGTAGCAACGACGCTGAGTACCAGCGAGTAGGCTCGGGCTCCGGTGGGACTGCGTTCTCCAGCCCCGTTCTAACAGCGAAAGCCGAGCCAGGGTCCGAGATTTCCAGCCACAATCAGCAGCAGCAGCAGTATCTGCAGGCTCAGCCTCAGGCTCAGGCTCAGGCTCAGCAGCACCAGGACGATCACTATGACTTGCGCTCCGAGTCGGCAGAGGACGACGTGATGGTGTTCGACTTTGTGGGGCAGGCGCCACCACCACCGCAGTCTCACCAGCAGCCAGCGCCGTCGTCGTACCAGCAGCAGGATCCGTACTACGACCACAACTCGCGACCAAAGTATCGCAGCAACAACAGCAACAACAGTATGAACAGCAATAGCAACGCACGAAGTCGGCGCGACCGCGACCGCGACATCAGCGGCAGCAGCGGCAGCGGCATGAACCAGCAGCGCACGCCGTACAGCCGGCCGTCGAACCCGAACAGGGTCTGCTTCTACTGCTCGGAGCCCGGCCACGTGGTGCACCAGTGTCCGCTCAAGCGCATGCACATCGAGGAGCGCAAGAAGAACATGGGCAGCAACAACAGCCACCAGTGAGCCAGTGACGATGAGGGAAAGAGTGAGCGACAGCCCGCAGCTTATGAATGTGGTTGTCGGACGTTGGTTGTTGGAAACTGGTTTTCCACCGTTCACATTGGTTCGTTGGATGTGTGGCGAGGATGTGTCTAGCTGTGAGCTAGCGACTCGGTATTTAAGTGTCGAGGGGTTGGCTCACAGCTTTGCAGCCAGAAGTCCCGCTTTCCGCTCTCGCTCGCGCGCCAAGATGCTCTCCGCGAACTCGGTCACGACCTTGGCCGACCACATCTTGAGTCTTCCTCGTCTCTCGTCGTCGTCAGAAGACGAATGCGACGAGGACGAGGCTCCGCCCAGTCGAGGACGCTCTCTTCTGTACTTTGGATCGAAGCCACTCTCGAAGAAACCCAGGTGGCCGCCGGACTTGGTCACGCACAGGATCACGTTCGGGTTCGCCTCGACCTCAGCTTTGCCCGGCACGACGATGCTGATCGGGTCGTCCTTGGCGTTCACGCACAGCAGCGGGATCGCAACATCCTGGAGCTTCTTGATCGACGACGCGTCGGCGTAGTAGTCGTCCACTGTCGGGTACTTGAACGTCACGCGCGTGAGCTGGTGGTCGAACTCGCGCACGGACTTTGAGTTCTTCACCGCCTCGATGTCCAGTCCAGGGTAGTTCTGGAACATCTCGTGGGCATTGCTCTGCGCATGCACACACAAGTATTGCGATGAGCCACTCGCGCTCAGGGTTCGTACCATCACCACAACGCCATCGCCTGACACTTCAGTGTCAGGCGAAGAGGAGCGCACCATACCTTTTCGAAGAAGAGTGCCTTGAGGTTCCCATTCATAGCCTTGTCGTACGTCATGCGGTTGAAGAGGCTGCCGCCAAAGTTCGCGGAGCACGACTCGAGGTCGAACGGGTTGCCCACCGAGATGCCCGCAGTGAGTCCCGCGCGCTCGCGCTCTTCACCCAGGTACTTGACGAGCACGTTCGAACCCATGGAGAAGCCCAGTCCGATGAACGCCTCGTGCTGGAAATCGTACTTCCGAGCGAAGTACTTGACAGCGAAGCGCAGATCGTCCGTGTACGCGCAGCTGAACAACTGTCCTCACAATGTATACGTACAGTCACAGACATACACGTGGTTAGTAGTCTGTCCCGTGGAGCACACAGCAGCAACAACTCTGACATCCTGTTCTTGACACTTCAGTATCGTACGTGTGCAGTCCTGAGCGGCGTGCTCTCACAGCCGCGCGAGTTCATCACGACGACCTGCCAGCCGAGCTCCAGCAGTCGGTCGACCACACTGCGGATGTACAGCTCGCTGCTGCCGCCGGTCAGTCCCGGGAGGACGAGTACCGTGCGTCGCTGGGGGTCCACGTCTTGCACGGACGGGATGGAGCCGTCGCCGCGCTTCGGCAGAGCCCAGTCGAGCGACACGATGCCGCCGTCGGGCATGTCGAGGATCTGCCGCTCGTACGGGATCGCCGGGAGCTGCTGCTGGTCGTTCGCTGCAGCGAGCTTCACTGTCTGCAGGTGGCTGCTCGAGACGATGCGGACAAAGGAGCGCCACGGATTAGCGCGATTCGTTGCTGGAATAGTGAGGCTGATAGTCGAATCAGTGGAGACAGTACCCGTTGAAGAGATACCAGAGCGGGTGGTACTTCTTCGTGGCTGCATGCAAGAAGCACATGATGAATGGCTCAGCCACACAGCGAATACAAGAGAGAGATAGCGCTGCACACACGACGCACTCATGGTGACGCAGCGCGCCAGGAGCTGTTCATTTTGCGGCGTCTTGCGGTACACGAGCTGCGGGATCTCGGCCGTGAGCTTGTAGTGCAGCGCGCGGAAGAGCCAGCGGAGCTTCGGCATGAGGTGGTAGCCCAGCACCACGAGCGCTAGAAGCAGCAGGCGCTTGTTCTGTCATGCAGCAGTCGTTCACGGCACAGGAGACAGCAGCAGCAGTGGTGTCGGTTGTCAGTCAGAGCGCTGAGCCATCGATCGAAAGCGACAGACACACGCACGCACTTTGAGCGGCAGGACGAGTTTGCTGCTCACGAGACCCATCGCTTGATCCGATCGCTGGCAGGTGCGCAGCAGACGACGAGGGCTTCTTGTGCTGTGGATGCGACTCACAGCATGGCGTGACGTCGATGCTGATTTGCGTCAACAGTTTTCGCCCGTTGAAACTGGCGATGTGGTCCACTCGCGAGTGGAAAGCGCTTTCGAATAGGGTTAGCAAGCCAACAGAGCGCTTCATCGATTCGAGGACGATTTGGCTGATGCAATGAAAGTCAAAGCAAACGACATGGAAATGGAATGTTTAGACTGCTAAATACTGGTGCTTTCGAGTTTCAGGGACAATCGATGAAAATCATCGATGTGGAAGGCGACAGCGGCGCGAGTCTGTCGCCGCCAGACCTGCTGCGCGGACGGAAGACTCTGCTGCCCAGGCTCGCGCTCCGCTTCTGCCGCGTGGCGAAGCGCGCTCGGCTGTCCGAACCACAGCTCGCCGAGCTGCAGCCGCGAGACGCGATCGCGGCGTGGAGCTTGTCCCGGAGCTTGTCTTTGACCATGTGCAGCGAACGCACGGACGCCGCGACCACGCCTGCCTTCCTCTTCTGCGTATTCGCCGATTGATTGGCTGCATGTGTCTGCTGCTCGGAGCAGCTCGCAGTGGACTCGGTCTCGGTCTCTTCGTCGTCCTGAGCGGAGCTGAAGTCGGTCGCGGTCTCAGGACCCGACTTCAACGTGCGCGTCTTCCGTAGCTCTTCGCGTGTGTGGCTGGCAGGAGCTCGAGCTCTGGACTGCTGCTGGCTGGACGGCGACGCCGCCGCAGCAGTGAGATGCGCTGCGGGCTCAAAGAGCACGACCAGCTCGCGCTTGGCGACTGGCGACCCTGCGGACGCGCACCGATGCGGCTGGTGCTGCGGGTGCTCGAAGACCACGCGGCTGCAGGCGCAACGACAGCTCTGCGGCTGTCGCACCGAGGTCCATCGCTTGAGCGCGTGCAGAGGCATGCTCGTCTGCGTGTCTTGTGCGTGCGCGCTCGTGAGGCGTCCGATTCGGGAATGAGGCAACGCCAGTCAGTCAGAGCATGGACAGCAAAGTGAACGAGTGCGTGGATCGATGGAGCCAAGCATGGCTGAGCTCCGGGCTCGGATGGGGACGGAGATCTGCGCCAGCGAGAGCTCTCTTTCGGAGCCCGGTTTGCATTTAAGAAAAGAAAAAAGATCCGAGCGAGTCGATGTCTGATTTCCTGCACCAACTCTTCCTCTCACTTGACGAGGTCTCCTGTGCACCATCGCAGATCAGATCAGCGCTCGAGCACGAGCCAAACGCATCGCAGAATAGCAGCCGAGGTCCCGAAATGGAGCCGCCCTTCCTCGCATTCGTCGAGTTCCTGAGCGATGGAGCCAGCGAGAGGCACAGCAGCAGCGGCTGCAGCTCCATGCGACGGAAGTGTGCTCGTCGAGCTCGTCGTGGTGATGCAGATCGTCGCGACAAGCACTTGCGCGGAATTGAAGTCGAACGTCTCCATCTGGCAGCCATTCCAGCACTCAGACAACTCCACCGAGCAGAACGCGACAAGATAGCTCATGTACGCCGCCAATGGTTACGCCCGACATCGAACTCCTCGCATACCAGGGACCAACCCTCTCGATTGCAGACGCGGCGTCGACGCTGCGTGATCGGATGGAGCGGTTGCTCCCTGGCGCTCGGATCACGCAGCTCCGAGCGCGACGAAGAGCCGGCACAAGCTCCATGAGCCTCAGCGCTGTTTCGACGCAGTTCCAGCTGCACGAGCTGCTTCGCCGTCAACAACATCAGCAATACGAGCGACGGCGGCAGCGGGAGGTGGTACCGAGCCCTTCTTATTTAGTTTAGTACGCGCTCCAGTATTGTTGACAACACAAGCGGTTGGTCCGAGCCAGTCACATCCGTCCGTCTTCGTTCGCGTCGACCCGTCAATGATCCGCGGACGGGAGAGAGCGAGCGAGCGAGTGCGGACTGGACTGCGGACTGGACTGCGGACGGTCCGCATCCGCACCCACACACACCCACGCGACAACTGCAACCTGCAGCCAGGCAATAATCCATGCGCGTGACGTCCGCTGGTCCGTCCCACTGCAGCGAGCTCGAGTTCCGCGCTTCCTGATGTAGAAGCCGCGCACTGTGCTCATTGTGGAGACATGAAGCTGCTGCGCATGTGCACATGTGCAATAACTTGAGACCGTCCGTGAGCACGGTGTGCAATGTGCGTGATGTTATGCTGCCCGGTCTGCAGATTGCAAGCATGCGCTGCGAGAATGGAGTCGGAGAGCCATCGCGGCAGCCAGCCCATGCTGTGACGCAAACACTCACTCACTCACTTGCTTCTTTCACGCGAGCAGGAGGGTGCAGCTGCATTGCTTGCAACAATACATGCAGCAGCAAGGAACACACATACGCGAGTGTGTTTATTCGAAGAGCGCGCGGATGATTTGCAAGCGAAGCCCATTGCCGCAACGTACACACGCATGCGAGTTGAAGGCAAGCCACGCCCTCGTATCACAGAACGAGCAAGCGGAGCTCGCACTCGCTCTTTTTTGTGTGTGGTGCGCGAATATGCTGCGTGTGCGGCGCGTGAGGACTCACCGAGCGAAAGGGAGCAGCGGGGCGGGGCGGGGCGGCTCGCTGCGTTTGGCCAGCCGCAGCCTTGTTTTGTGTCGTCAGTCTCCTCGCTGCTCGACTGGCTGAGCAAACAGATCGCGACCACAAAAGTTCAGTTCGTTTGGCGGCTCTTCAGGATCGCCAGAAACTCTTATAATTGATGCATGACGCGGCAGCTCCGTTTGCCGCAAGTCATCACGGTTTGCGGTTCGTGATTTGACTTTTTCGTGTCGATTGGCAAAAGCTGCTTGCGATCCTTTCTGATCTGTTAGAGAGAGCGAGCGAGAGAGAGAGAGAGAGAGAGAGAGAGAGAGCGTTAGTGATAGAGCAGAGAGCGCGCGGATTTCTATCGCACACAAACTCACCAAGCTGAGGGCTGAGCGCCTCGTCCGCATGTAAAAGCTGGAGCGTTCGTAACAAACTGCAGCTGCAACGATCCTGGCTGCGCGAGCGTCACACGCAGGGAGGAGCCTCTTGTGCGTCAGCTAAAAAGCATAGAGCTCGAGTGCGCTGAGGCTGCTCAAGCTGACACGTGTGCGTGCGTTGCTTCTGAGCCGATATCTTTGCGAACGGGCAGTTCAATCGATTGGCAAAGGCGGAATTAATTTAGCGATTCACATCTTCTCGGCTAAACTGATGCCGCAGTGTTTGCCAGAGAGAGAGTCAGCGCGTCCGTCCGTCCCTCTCGCTCTGCTGCCAGCGTTTTTTGTTCCGTCCTCAGCTCACAACCGGACGATGGACACCTCGGGCTTTTCTGCCGAAAAAGGCTGCGAAAATGAACAGCGATGCTTTTAAAGCCTCGAATGCGCCTGCGCTCCGAGACTCCACAGTTATCCTGCATGCTGGCCTCAACACCTCGCAGATAATGCGCTGGCAGTGGGTTTGCGAGTCTGGACCAAACGCCACCTGCAGCGCTACAGCTCGCTCTTGCTTTGCTCATCGGGTCTGCGAGTTTGTCGACCAAAAAGAAAAGAGCAGAGAGAGGGGTAGGTGTCCCGTCTCCTCTCGCTCCCGAACGCGCAACCAGCAGGAATCTGCCTACTTTTCGCAAGACGGCGCTCGCGCGGTTGCAAGTTGGGAGCGAGCGAACCCTCGAAAGCGAACTTCTTCGGCTCGTCCTCTGCTCTCTTTTCGAGGCAAAAAAGCCCAGTGCGCGAGGCCGCGCGAGCGAGCGGCGACGACAAGCGAGCGAGCGAGGAAAAGAGGAAGAGGAAGGCAACAAACAGACGAGCCCGCGCCGCCGTCGGTCGCCTCGCCTGTGCACACGCGAACAAGCAGCAGCCAACGCAAGCAAGCAAGCGCGCGATAGAGCGAGCCAAACGACCAGACAGACAAGCAGCAGCAGCAGCAGGCAAACCCGTCCTCCGCGGTCTTGTTTGTTTGGTTTGTGCGCAAGTCGTTTGCTTGTTTGTCGTTTGCGTGGCCTGCCGCTTGCGCCTGGTTTGTTTATTTGCCGACTCGCGCCCCCCCCCGCTTCCCGCCCACTCGCCACCACCGAGCACGAGCACGAGCATGGCGACGTCCAAGTACGGCTACGCGCTCAACTTCGACTGGAAGCACCCCTGGCCTCGCGCACCGGTGCCGACCAACGAGGACGAGCGCCTCGCGGAGCTCGCGCGCTACAACATCGTGGACTCGGAGCCCGACGAGAAATTCGACAAGCTATGTCGCATCGCGTGCAAGGAGATGAAGTGCCCGATCGCCGCCGTGAGCTTCATCGACAAGCAGAAGCAGTGGTTCAAGGCCAACTCGGGTCTCACGCAGAAGCAAATCCCGCGCGACGTCGCGCTCTGCGCCCACACGATCATGCACCCCAAGCGCGCGCTCATCGTCGAGGACACGTCGCTGGACGAGCGCTTCATGAACAACCCCCTCGTCACGCGCGCCTCGGCCGTGCGCTTCTACGCCGGCGTGCCGATCACCACGCCTAACGGCTTCTGCATCGGATCGGTCTTCGTCTTCGACGTCAAGTCGCACGCGAACGTCGACGCCAAGATCCTGCACAAGATCGCCGCCAAGGTGCTCAAGTACATGGACGAGCGCTTCAAGGCGTCGAGTGGCGGCCCGGGCTCGTTCAGCAGCAACGTGAGCACGAGCAGCGCCGGCAGCGTCGGCAAGCCCGCGCTCGCGCGCACGGCGTCGTCGGAGGCGCTCAAGCCCAAGGTGGCACCGGCAGCAGTGCCCGTGCGGCCGCCGCAGGTGACCCAGCAGCCGGCGGGCGAGACCGTGACGCAGCACCAGGCGCCGGCGGTCGTGGCAGCCACGCCGATCGCGACGCCCGTCGAAGCCGGTGCGATCGTGCAGGCGGCGCCGACGTCGTCGACGGCGATCGAGGTCGGCGGGCAGCAGCAGCAGGGCGGACTGGGCAACATGGGCACGATGCTCATGAACCTGCTCGCACGAACAACGGAGACACAGCAGCAGCTCGCGGCGCAGCAGGGCGTGATGTTCGAGACGTTAGGACAGCACTCGACGCAGCTCGACTCGCTCAACACGTCCATGAGCAGTCTGGAGCAGAAGTTTGAGCAGGTGCGGATCAAGCGCGCGGCGGCCAAGGGCATGCAGTAAGGCGGCGAGAGCGGTCGAGCGCCACCATAGAAGAAGACGCCCGACCTCAGTCCCGTCAGCCCCATCCGTCAGCCACCGTCCAGCCAGCACGGAGAGCGCCATCCGCACGCGACCACCCTATATTACCGCCTTCCGCCGACAGCCACGTGCGCGCATCTTGAACCAGGACGCGCACGAGGCCGAAGCGAGCGGCGCGTGTGCAGCGGCGGCGTTCCCCGTGCTACATTTTTTACTCCATGTTCCCTCCCCAGCTCCCCCCAGCCAGCCAGCGAAGAAGCCCCATACCATCCCAGAAACAGCACCACACACACACACACACACACTCAATTTATTTCACGCGAGAGTGGCGAAAGAGACACGAGCGCGCGTGAGAAGAAGCGAATATCTATATAATAGCAGTCGCGGCGCGTCGGAGTCCACCTGCGAAGGAGTCCGCGCGTCTGCGCCGTTTTAACGCCTGAATGGAACGAACTGTGGGGGTCGTCGCGTGCCCGTTTGAGAAACCATCGTGTCGTGCCGTTCGCTCTGCTAGCGGATGACTAACATACTCATGTGCTTGCTGCAGGGCTTGTGTCATAATGGTCGCTGCTCAGCTTGAGCTCCTTGCACGTGTCGATGCTGCAGCCATCACTCGCGCGCTCTCTTTTTCGTGAGCGTGGTAGTCACCGCCACCACCTGCAGGCACACGTCATAGATCTGCCTGGACTTGTCCTATAGAGCACGCGTGCGTCCAGTTGCGTCAGCGAGGCGAGGCCGCGGAGAGCTCCACACCCGCCATCTCACTCGCATCCTGTGTGCCTGTCCACATGCTTGGCCGCGCTCACAATGTATTCGCACTTATTCGAAGCTGATCGTACTTAATAGGAAGGAGCCTGTCCAGGTCGATATTGGTCGAGCGTGTGCCTCTGGAACTGCATAAAGCTATCTTTAACAGTCGTGATCACGGCTGAGCGGAAAATGGGAACATGGCTGCGGCTCAGAATCCCATTGGAGCCGCTCAAACGCCAGGCGCGTCTACAGCCCCACGCTCGTGCACGCAGACCCCATGGCGTCCGCCGACGCCGACCAGTCCGCCATTGCGTCGCCGGCCGAGGAGAGCGCCGGCGAGCTACTGCCGCGGCTGTCGTTCTCGCTCACGCGCACCGAGACGGCGATGAGCTTCGACGAGATCGGCTCGGTCACGAGCCTCGGCAGCGCGCTCGGCACGCGGTTCATGACGCCCGCGCAGCTGCACGAGACGTTCCTGAGTGCCGAGCACTTCGTCGCGGTCGTGCTCTCGCGGCTGCACAAGGACCCGATGGCGATCGACCCGAAGATGTGGGCTCTGCAAGACCACGCGAGCCGGCTGTGGGCTCTCAAGCAGCAGGCGCTCATCGGCTCATGCGAGACGTCGCGCGGCTCCAAGGAGTACCTGCAGGCGCTGGAGGCGACCGAGAAGGCTGAGAAGGGGCGGCTCATCCGCTGGCGGCCGTGCTGCTTCCGCATGCTGGGCGAGAGCAAGATGTGAGCGTCTCTCTCAGTTTGTGTTTGGTATGCTGTGTTTATTGGTGCAGATGGCTCATCGTGCGCGCGTGCATATGCTCGTGTCTGTGTGTGCAGCAAGCTGTGGCAGAATCTTGGGGACATGCCGCACGAGCAAGCCAAGACGTGGTACATCCACGTGGTGACGGACATTTGTCCCGAGTGGCGCAACCCGCTGCGCACCGACTCGGCACTGCTGGTACTCGCATCGCTGCTTGCCTTTCGTCCACAGTCAACCGCTTTCGTATCTGTTTAAACACAGTGCCTCTGACGCTGCGTGTGCATGGTAGCGTGCGTGGACGCCTGACGACGAGAGCGACCAGTGCTCGATCTGCACCGAGGCGTTCACGTTCCTCAACCGCCGCCACCACGTACGCCATCTCATCTCAGCTCATGAGCCAGCCAGTTACTCCGAGTTTGCACAGCCCTTTCACATTTGCTCATCTTGCTTTGCCATCCTGTGACTCGCAGTGCCGCCGCTGCTTGAGCCTCGTGTGCGCAGTCTGCTCGCCGCACACAGCCCCGCTGCGCGTGTTCTCGCAGCACGCGACGCCCAAGCGCCTGCGCATCTGCAACGTGTGCTTCCACGACATGGGCGGCAGCGGCAGCAAGCAGAGCCAGATCCGATCCAGCACGATGAGCGAGTACGGCAGCACAGTCGAGGAAGACTCGCACCTCGGTCGAGCTAACAGCAACAGCAGCATGGCGTATCCGTACTCCGACCGAGTCGAGTCGGAGCTTGAGACTGGTTCGAAGAGTGCTAAGAGCGTCAAGGAGCCTCAGGCAGCCGCGGCAGCGCCGTACCTGACGTCGTCGACGATCCACTGCGGCGTGCTGGACTTCTTCCACGGCTCGGGCTTCCGCAAGAGCTGGCACGAATACTTTTTCGTGCTGCTCATCCGCAAAGGCTCGCTCGGCATGTTCCTGCAGGCGCAGGACCACCTGGAGAAGAAGAAGCGGCCCGCGGCGGTGTTCAAGCTCAGCGGCTACGCGATCCGCGTCAAGTCGCAGAAGCGTCGGCCGCACCAGTTCCGCGTCTCGCACCCGACCAAGAAGATCCTGCACTTCGCCGCGACGTCCATCGAGGCGATGAACGCGTGGATCAGCCAGTTCATCAAGGCGATCGAGATCGCGAACGAGCTCGAGGCGCTCGCGCCGATCCGTATGGCGCGCTCGCCTCGCGGCTCGTTCACTTCGTCCGCCTCGATGGGCTCGATGGGCTCGATGGGCTCGACGGGCTCGCCGCGCGCAGGGCTGCCGGAGAACGACTTCACCGAGGAAGACGACGAGATGGAGGACGCGGAGGACGCGGCGAACGACAGCGGCTACGACCTGAACGAAGGCGACGAGAACGAAGGCGGTGGCGACGAGGAGGAGAACGACGACGACGCGGCGCGAGCCTGAGCAGAAACTGGTAACTCAAGCGTGGGGCTGTGAAGTGGCATGCTGGGAATTGATTGACACGTTTCTGCTACTGTTGCTCAGCAGCAGCTCTGGTTTCAAAATGGAAAGAAGAAGAGAAAGAAATGCGAAAAAGCGACATATTCGAGAAGCCTCGACACGCGCGTTCCTTCCATCTTCCTGACGCGCCAGGACTGTCCACATGGAGATTCTCTCTCATCACTAGCCACGGCTCGATGAGACACCAGTGCAGGAAGGAAGAAGACTCAACGCCGCTGGTTGATCATATCCATTGCTCTCGCTTGCTCTCCTATTAATATTAGAAACCTGTCATACTGGCGCACATGACGGTCGGCCGCATACTAATAACTCAAATCTACTTCTACAAAACACACAAAGCGACTCGCTGGCTGCACGCGCGCGGTGGTCGTGGTCGTGGTGGCTTCGTCTGCTCTCGCTCGCGTGCATCCGCTCACCGCTCTCTTAAAGAAAATGGCGCTTGCTGGAGTGGTGGGGTGGTACAGTACTTGATAATAAAAAAAACTTGCTTCTCATCTGCTCTCTCTTGTACAAACTTGGTGGTGTGTGCTGATTGACTCGCTCGTCTCTCGTGCAGCTCCGACGACGCGCTCCGATTATTGGTACAAGGGTAATATGGGAATGCACGTCGAGGAACTGCAGAGGAAGAGTGGGTGGTGGCGTAGCGTCGGCGTTGGCTGCGGAGCCTTGGCACGACGTGGGCTTGGACTTGGTAGTTGGACACGTGGGGTGGGTGCAGGGTTTGCTGGCGATCGCGAGTAAATAAGAAGGAAGAGATCCCAATCTGCTCCTGCTTACTCGGCGACGTACACACCACGGGACATACCCACCGGCGCGTTCACGACGCACGAAAAGAACTCGACCGTCTGGTTACCCGACGTGACCAAGACCCTGCCCGATGGAGTCTTGCCGGTCTCGTACAGGCTCAGCGCAATCGACGTGGGCACGGTCGGCACCGTCGTCATCTCCGGGGAGCCAGAGCTGCTGCCGTACGAGCTGTAGTCGTCCAGGTCGTCCATGTCGTCGCCGTAGTAGCCGTCCTGCGACGACGACGCCGTCGACGAGCCCGAGTGCGAGTGGTGGTAGTAGTGCGTCCCGTCCGTCTGCTGGTAGTGCTGCTGCTGCTGCTGCTGGTGCTGGTACTGGTTGCTGCTGTAGTACTCTGCGTAGCTCCGCTGCTGGTGGTAGCTGCTGCTGCTCTGCTTGAGCGGCGGCGAGTAGTGGCGCTGCTGGTGGTCGTAGCCGGACGACGACGACGCGTACTTGGTCGGCGAGTAGCCCGACGACGAGCTCTGGTGGCGGTGGCTCGGGCTACCGTAGCCGCCGCCGTGGCGCGTGTAGCGAGGACTTGCGTACATGGCTCGAGGGTGGAGGTGGTGGCGGTGATGTGACGCGGGAGTGCGGAGGCGCTTGCTTTTTCTGGAATGGCAATGCGGGGAAAGCTGGTGAGCGAGGCAAAGCAGCAGCAACACACAGAGCAAAGGCAAAACAAGCGGAAAGTGGTTTGGCCGAGGCCTTGGCACAGTCTCGGTCCCTGCTGCACTTGCCGAGACAGAGACAACGTGCCAAGGAAAAGCACGCGCGCTAGGCGGAAGCGGCAAGGGGGGAAGAAATCGAGAAGGAGCGAGAGGGCGGACGGAGGGCGTAATTTAAGGCAAAAATAGCGCGCACCCCGAGCCCTCCAGCGAGTTTTCGACCAGGACATTCAGCACAGCCGAGTGTGGACCACGCCATCTGCGAAAACTACCGGATTCTGGAAGCATCCAGTAGCTTTCTCAGATGGCGTGGACCGCATCCGATGCGAGAATGGACACTCTCACAGCGAATGCGCGCAAAGTGTCGAGTGCTGGGACAGCACGCTCGGAATCAGTTTTTATAAAACTGCGAGAGGGAGGGAGCTGCAACGAAAAGAAAAGGTGAGAAAGAGCGAGCCAATAAAATCCTTTTCGCAAAATAAGAGTTGCCCCGCGCACGAGCATACTGCAGAACAGCATATTTGTGAGCTGCAACTTCATCCAAGCATGGATGCTGCTCGCCTGCTCAGCAGATCTGCTGTGCGTCCGTCGAGTCCTCGGCTCTCTGTTTCCTCGCAGAGCAACACTCGCTCTGCAGCTCCTGCTCGTGTGAGGGGAAATCTTCTCGCTTCCGACCTGCTACGAACGCCGATCCGAGCAACATACTGGATGCGGCAGCAGGCGAGCTGTCGATGCCGCGCTGGGTTTTTGTTGCTTTCTCGCTTTTGCCTGCAACTGCTGCCCGCTGGAGCGCATACTCCACCCAAGCATGCTCTTTCACCTCAGTAAAAAAGCGGACACGAGATAAATGCCGAAACGAGCTGCTCGAAAAGAACAAGCGGAGATTGTGGCGGGAGCAAAAAGGGGGGTCGGCTGTGTGGATACGAAGCGAGCGAGCGCGGATGACGCTTTTGACAGATGGCTTGTTTGCCATGACCACCTCGGCAAACAAGCCAGCGAGGCGTGTGCTCACTCACGCGAACTCGATCGCGATGGTCATCGATCGCTTTGCGCCGAGGTAACACGTTGAAGTTGGCTGTCGGCGTCTCCGTTTCCGAGGCGAGCGGCAGCGTGGTGGCTTCCGTTGCGAGCGAAACGAGCCCTGTTGAAGAGCAGGACTGGATTCGCTGGTCAGGACCAACGCGGCTCGCACGCAAAAGCAAGCCAACAAGCGCCAAACATCAAGCGCGCGTGTGCGTCCTCTTCCATCGCCGTCTCGATGGTTCGGCGCGGCGCCATTCGCTCGGAAATCGAGTGAGGCAGAGAGACGGCGGCGACGAGCCCAGACAATTTCACACCTGGCCCGTCCTTGCTCGCTCTAGGGCTCGGGGGAATTTAAACGCGACTTGCTTTCAGTATGTAGAAGAGCTGAAACAGAAAAAGCAAGTGGCCAGAACAACAAGCGAGAGAGATGTGCGATCACACTTGATTTTGCTCACGCTGGACTGCGGCATACAAAAGCCAAGCCAGCTTTCGAAGCGGAGGCGACGCTGGGTGCGGAGGTGAGTCACACCAGCCAAATTGGAGCCAGAACGGAGGATGCGCTGCCAGATCCCCTCAGATCTGCGTCTGAAACGACTGTATTTTTAGTGCTGCATCAGGAAACTGGGAAAAGGAGTAGTCAGAACTGATCTGCGCCTGAGGAATCAGCCAGATCCGCTTCTGATTGGCGCATGCTAATCTGGTCTTTTCTTCCATTGGCTCCTGCCAAACCAGCAGCCAATGGCAGGATCCTCGGACGATCGTCTCGAGGTTTGTATGCTTACGTCCGACCATCCTGCCATTGGCTCCGTCATCAACGAGAAAGCCATAACGAGCTCATAAAACATGCGACTCACGGCTGTCTCCCTGCGAAGGACACAATCGGATCCATTCCACCTGCCGCGCTGCTACGAAAGCCTGCCTGCTCGCCTTATCGATCGCCCCTGCTTTTCTAGTCGAGCGCGTAGTTCGGGTGGACAGTTAAATATCGCTCTTGCTTGCTCGCTTCGACTTGCTCGGGCGTCAACTTCTTCGTCTTCTTCGTCGCCGTCCCATTCTTCTTCGCTCCCGCCAACGGCTTCGCCTCAGCGGTCTTGCTGCGTCGGCCGACACTGCTGCCGCTGCCACCACGCGACAGGCCGTGGTAGCTCGGATCCTTGCTCTGGTCGTCGTCCTCATCGTACTCTTCGTCGCCACTCTTGTCCGCATCCCCACCATCCTCGCCAGTCGCGTCCTTGGTCACTCCGCCCTGGGCTCGATCTTGTTGCTCGTCGTTGTCCATGCCCTCCTCCTCGTCGTCGTCTTCCAGGTCGACGATCGAGAGGATCTTGTCGCGCACAAGGCGGTCGATCACCGAGCAGATCATCTTCTTCTCGCGCGACAGCTGCGCCTCGGACGTGATGTCCTGCGACGCCAAGTACCACGTCACGAGCTCGCCCTGCATGACACCGGCGTCGTCGTCGTCCTCGTCCTCGTCGTCCTCGTCCTCGTCCTCATTGACGCCACCTCCCTGGCTGTCGTCGCCACCGCCCTGCGCTCGTCCAGCACGGCGCGCGAGCTTCGCCGCCAATGCGACTTCCTCCTTCTCGCGAATGTACCGGCTCACGGCTTTCTGGATCGTCGCGTAGCGCTCGAACGAGATCGAGATGTCCGCTTTGCCTGCCGACACTGCGGCTGCTGGTGTGCTAGAGGCTGTCTTGGCAGTCGCAGCCTCGCCACCATTCATTTGCCGACCACCACGCACCGTACCAGCTCCATTCGCTCCACCACCACCACTGCCGCTGCCATCTTGTGAGTGGCTACCATTCGTCTTTGCAACTCGATCGTCGCCGTCATTGTCGTCGTTGTCATCACCATCATCGTCACCACCGCCCTGAGCCAGCACCGGGATCGCGAGCTCGACGTTCTGCATGTCGACGTGGATGATCGACTTGCTCAGCAGCCTGTACGCCTCCTGCACGTGCGAGACCTGCACCACCTCCGTCAGATCGAGTCTCGCGAGCGCCTCGGACAGCCGAATCATCGACTCGAGCTGCCGCACCGTGATGCGGTACGCGATGTTCGTCTGCCCGTTGCTCACGACGTCGTTCTCGCGCAGGCTCCGGTAGCATGCGACCATCATGCGCTTCGCCTCCAGCGTGATCACAGGGTTGAGCGTGCGCGCGAACTTGATGTAGCGCTTCAGATCTTCTTCCGAGTACGCGCCGGTGTGCGTCGCGACCTGGAGTGCTGCTGGCATGTGGATGTTCACGATGTGCTCGGCGATCCGCTGGTCCGTCGTCTCGTCGCAGTCGTCCAGGATCACGAAGAAGAGGTCGAAGCGCGACATGATCGGCGCCGAGATGTTCACGTTGTACTTGAGCGTCTTCGTCTTGTCGTACCGGCCATTGTACGGGTTCGCGGCCGCGAGGATCGACGTGCGCGCGTTGAGCGTGGCTTGGATGCCTGCCTTTGTGATCGAGATCGTCTGCTGCTCCATGGCTTCGTGGATCGCGACCTGGTCCATCGGGTCCATCTTGTCGAACTCGTCAATGCAGCAGATGCCATTGTCGGCGAGCATGAGCGCGCCGGCTTCGACGCAAAAATCCCCGCTGTCGGCGTCTCGCGTGACTGAAGCCGTGAGACCCGCCGCCGAACTCACTTTGCCCGACGCGTAGATCGCTCGCGGCAGGAAGCCGCAGATGTACTTGAGGAACTGGGACTTGGCGGTCGACGGGTCTCCGACGATGCACACGTTGATGTCTCCGCGGAGCTTGATGCCTTCGAGCGTGGACTTGTGCACGCCGCCAAAGAGCATGAGCAGGATTCCCTTGCGGATTTCGTCGTGCCCGTACACGCTCGGACAGATCGACTTGGCCATCTTGATGTACCGATCCGGGTCCTGCTTCATGCGTTGGATCGCATTAAGCTCCTCCTCGCTGAACTCCTGAGCCGCAGCCTCCGCGCTGCCGTCGCCGCCGTCGTCTTCGCCGTACTCGCTGCGGATCGAGATGCTGTTGAACCGTTGCTCCATCGTCTGCACCGAGCACGCGAGGAAGCACGTCTTGTACGTGAGCTCACGCACACCCAGCGCCTTCAGCCCGCGCACGCCTTCGCCTTCCATGCCGTGCGTGCTGTTCTCGCCCCCGCCGCGGTTGCTTCGCGTAGCGACTGCGGTTTCGCCGCCGGCTCGCACGAACTTGGAGACGTCCGGCACGACGATCATCGTGCCGGTGAACACGACGCGGTCGCCCGCTTTCGCCTGCTCGACGTTCTCATGGCGCAGGATCACGTCGATGGACCGCGGCATACTACCCGGCGGGATCTCGTCGCTGTTCTCCTGCACCTTGACGCGCTGCCAGTCCACGAACACGCTCTTCTCTGTGTTGAGCTCCCACGTGAATGTGTTCGGACAGAACGGGTTCTGGCACTTCACTGGCTCCGTGAACTTGAACTGCTGCTCCACGCCCGTCGTGTCGCCGCCGCACTCACCGCACGTGAACGCACCGAAGAGCAGCTCGGGACGCACCTCGGACGTGCGCGTCACCGTGCCGGAGAACGACACGAGCTCGCCGATGCTGCGCGTGCGCAGGTCGCGAATGCTGCAGTTGGCAATCAGACAACCAGACAGCCTCAGTCCTCCTAGTACAACGCAACACGAACCACTGCGCACCAGTCGCTTCGATACACACAAAGACAAAGACGTACTGCGAGACGTGCTGGAAGTTGTAGAAGCAGACGAAGAACTCGCGCTGCGTCTTGTTCGCGTCCTCGTTGATCGTGTACGCGGCGTCCTCCATGCGGATGAACTCGAAGACGCTCGTGCGCAGGTACGGCTCCCAGCGGTAGTACTGCGCTTGGATCGCGTGCGCCAGATCCGGGTCGAACTCGAGCACGTGCGTGAAGTCCACGAAGAGCGACGACGTCTCCGTGTTGCGCATCACCTCTGCCTGATGGCTGTAGTTCACCGTCGGCCGCACCGCCGCCTCTGCTGCGTCCGCCGCGTCCATTGCGTCGTCGTCCATCGTGTCCGCTTCGCCCTGCTGCCCGTAGCCGCACAGGAACTGCAGGAAGCGCGTCTTCACTGCCTCGGCGGTCGTGTCCACCTGCAGCGTCACCGGCGCGCTGGTCGGGTTCAACGCCGCGGCCGAGCGGTTCGCAGGGTTGCCGTTGCGGCCGCGCTTGTTGCCACCGCCAGCACTACCGCCGCCGCCGCCGCTGGGCACGCCTCCGCCGCCGTTCATCATCATCGTCGCGCGCGCGTCGTGTGGATCCGCTCGAGAGCCGTTTTGCTCCCTCCGATCGATCGATCGATATGAGCACACTTTGGCGCCAAAACGTCCAAAATGCGTGCTCACAAAATATTCCGATCTTGGCTTGGTTAGGTTATGGCTAGTGTTCGTTTTGGTGATATTGGCAAAAACAAACCCGCCACATTGTGATGCCTCATTATTGCGAGCGACACATCGACTCGACGGCACCATCGCGACGTGAGAGATGATGTCCTACATGCGCTTTCTTTTCCTGCTCGCGATCGATGAGTACTGGCCTATGGATCAGCTGGATTCGTGTCGAACTGCGGGCGGTGGAGCTCCATTGCTCTGCTCAGGACGCGCATCGAGGCGACCAACAGCGCACAATAGCCAAATGCACTGCATCATCGATGTGCGCTCAGAGCGAGTTCCTCGAGTGGATCGACTCGAGGCGATCGCGTGAGGATGCGGAGTCCATCGCCTCGGTTGAGGACGGCAGCTTCGCAGTCGCGCATCAAACGGATGGCTTGGAACAGGTCGTTTGAAGGTGCACAATGAGTGCTGGTCATCAGATCGTGAGTGCCGGTCGCAAGCATTCCCAAACCGAGCTCTCCAATCTTGCGTTGTGATCTTCGAGACCGTCGCGGACGCGGCGGCTCGAGCAGGACACCTCCACGTGCTGCCGCTCCTGTATGGGCACAGTCGCAAGCACTCCCGACGCACAGCAGTGGACGCTGCCGCGGGCGAGGGCGACCTGGACATCCTCTAGTTCATTGTCGAGAACCAGACGAAAGAGAAGAGCACGAAGGCAATCAACGCGGTTGCAGAGACCGAGCGCCTGGAGGTCGTGCAGTACCAGATCGAGAGCAAGACGCGCCTCGAAGCGACGCGCGCGATCGACTTTGTAGCTCACAATGGACATCTCGAAGTCGTCAAGTTCCTGCACTTCAATCGCTCGGGTGCACCGCCGCGGCCATGAGTCTCGCAGCGAGGGCTAATAGTTGTTGATTCTTCCGACCTGACGTCGAGTGTTTGTCGGTGTAAAGGCGACGTTCCTGTGCGAGCACCAAGAGAGCGAGCCGATGCGGTTCCTACGCCCAGCGGTCAAGAGCAACGCGTGCGCGATTACCGCCAGTGTGATCATGTATTCGAGTCGCCAGGCGCTTCCGGTGGACGAGCTCCTGGACTCGAGGGCACGAGCAGAGCAGCTCGACTTGCCGTCGATTGTGGCGGCGATCGATCAAGCCCTCGAGTGTAGACTACAAGCGCAGTCCGAGCAGTAGCAGCAAGCGAGTGGTGTCGATGAGGACGTTGCCGGCGAGTCCAGTTGGTTCACGATCGTCAGGCTGCGAAAGGACGTCAGATGGGACAGATAGGGCTGGTCTCAATTCGGAGAGATCGAAAAGGGCGCTTTCACATACTTTAGCCGAATGCAAAGTCGCCAGCGAGCCACCGAGAAGGACAGAAATGGAGTGAGTGCGACACTGGAACGCACAGAGTCTCGCATTTTCACGCTCATTCCGAGGCTCCAGCAACAGGAAGCAGCGGCTCTTCCATCGCCCGCCCGCGACGCCACCAATGCCCCGCGCTCTCGTCCCGCTCGCTGCCGCCGCCGCTGCGGCAGTCGTCTTCTTCAGCGATGGCGCCGCAGCCGCGACCGCGAAGACGTGCACGACGCTCGTGGACAAGTCCGCGCCGCTCTACTCGGCGCTCTCGCTGCTGAAAATGGGCGGGAACGACTCGCAGGACCTGTCGATAGCGGAGATGCTCGCGCCTGTGGACGTGGCTTTCCCGTGGCTCTCCAAATGTCTCGGCTCGGCCGACATCCTGGCTGTCGGCATGGCCGCGATCAGCGACCCGGCGCTCTCCAAGTGCGTCAGCATGGTCATGTCGGCGTCGTCGAATAATGCCTCGGCGTCCGTCGGAGATCTCAGCGCGCTCGTGAGCTCGAATAGCGACAGCGACGTCTTTGGCGCCTCGATCTGCCCGATGCTGAACGCAACCATCATTCCATGCCTCGACACGATCTACACCAAGACGCTGCCAGCGCTGCTCGAGTCTGGCGGTACGTGCTGCGACGACATGGCTTCGGAGATGACGCAGGCGCTCGGCACTAAGCCTGAGGAGACGCTGAAAGCCCTGACGAGGCGCGTGGGCGATATGGTCTGCGCTGTCAAGAGCTACAAGGACAGTGCCACCGGTGCAGCGAGGAACGCGACGTGTGGGCAGGCGTGGCTCACGGCGCTGAGCAATGGCAGCGCGCTCATGGACGACTTGCTCACGATGGCGCAGATCCCGAACAACCAGGCGTGTGCTGCGATGACCGGCAGTACGTTCACGACGACCACAGGCGAGACGACCCAGCTGTTCAGGAACGCGACGCCGATCGACGCGTGCTTTGCGCCAGTGAACCTCATGCTCACAGACATGAGCAAGATGCCGATGGTGTCCCAGATGCAGCTCACGGAGCTCTTCGCCGACGGCAAGTGCCTGAAAGGACAGACCGTGCTCGACTGGATGCGCGCGCCGAACGGCACGGTGAAGCTCATGGCCGACGCGATCGACAAGATGCTCGCGACGTCGTACCCAGAGCTGCTCGCGAACAATGCGTCGTCGTCGTCCTCGGACAGCGTGATGGTGACGGTGGACGACGGACTGAAAGACATGGAGGCGCTGCTCGCGAACAAGTGCTTCCACTTGCCGAACTCTGTGTCGCCAGGCTGCAAGTACGCATCGAGTGTCCAGTTTGCCTACTTCACGAACGCGTCGACGCAAGCCGAGGCGACGAGCAATCCGACTCCCAGTGCGTCATCGCCAGCTTCGACGGCATCGTTCTCGCTGCTGTATGGAACGCTTGCGCTTGCGGCTGTGTTCGCTTCAGCGTAGAGCGTTCGGAGTGAGAGTCGTGTTGCAAAAGCGTAGGTGCCAGTGAGCCAGCGAACGCAGCGACCAGCCAGGTTTTGCATACAGAATGGTGAATTGGGTGTACTCTGGATAGTGTTGCTATGGAACCCTCTCGCCGTGCTTTTTGTGGAAGCCTGAGCTCACAGGTGAAGTCTCTTGCACTACACCGGAATGGTTGTTACGTTGGTGCTGTCTGCGAGCGTGCCATTGTTCGCCGCGAGGTATGTTCCGTTGAGCACTTCCAGATACACATCCTGCTGTGGCGACGGGTATGTGAAGAGCGCCCACTGCGGAGCGACACTCGTCTCGGGAAGGAACCGAGGCAGCGCACCGATCCAGTGGCTGTACGCGATGCTCCACTGCACGGAGCGCAGCCCCGACGTGCTGTCGGGTCTGTCGAACTCGATCTCCACGGCGACGTCGTCGAACTCGAGCAGCGCTTGGAGCTTGCGCTCCAGCTCGTCAACGGAGCTGCTGTCACTCTTGGCGATCTCACCGTCACGAATGAGCTCAAGCGGGATCCGGAGCTCTTGTTCTCCAAGTTCCTGCTGATCTTGCTGCTGGTACAAGAGCTTCTGGACTTTCTGCGCGGGATTGATGCGCCACTTGCCGACGACTCTGTCAGCGGAGCTCGGCACCAGCATCGCCATGGAGATCGGGCACGCTTGCTTGCTGAAGCACGCGCTGGCGTTCACGAGCTTGCGCCACGCGAGGTCGCTCACGTCGCGACTCGAGTGGCACGCATCGATCGCGCTGCTCAGTGAGAACTGCTCACCGACGGACTCGTTCCGGAATGTGTCGAGGATCACATCACCCAGCGGCAGTGGCTGTGCTGATGTTGCGGCGACAGTCGGGTCGGGGCTGTCCAGCGGAGGAGTATATCGCATGATGCAGTCTGTGAACGCGACGCACTTGAGATCGCGAAGACAACCGCTGAGCGCCAGCTTGTTGCACGCAGCGCACACGTCCGGCGTAGCGACGTTTGTCGGCGCGGGCGGGAGGATGTTCTGGAAACCGAGGGTTTCCAGACGCAAGCGGATACCTGGAAACGCGACGACTTGGATCTTGACAGCGGTGGCGTTCGCAGCGGAGGCTAAGGCTGCTGCTGCTGCTGGTACGACTTCGAGCGTCGGGAGCGGGCCCACGAGGTACTTGTATCGGATTTCGATCGAGTCGTAGCTGTCCGCAGCTGCTATCGACGCATCCCCTCCAGTCATGCTCACGCTCACGCTCACTCGTCCCAGGTACTTCGCGAGCTTGCACGTGCGTGTGATCGTTTCTTCAAGGTACTCGGCCGTGGCGTTTGCGAATATGGGCAAGTAGCAGAGCACTTGGGAACCCAGACGCATCGATACGTTCACTGGTGTCTCTTTTGAGAAATGGGAGTTCATCAGCTGGGTTCTCAGTTGCTGCCGAGCCTCGCCGCTCTCCCAAATGAGGATCTTCTCGTCGCTGTCGCCCTCCGTGATTCCGTAGTACGCAGGCGTCCGGAACGTGCACATCCGCTGCATTTGGCACCGCACGGCGTTCGAGAGCAGCAGCATCGCCTTCAGATCTACGGCGTCACCTGTCGTTGGGCTCAGACAGCTTTGGAAGTACGGCCAGAGCTCTCGCGCGCTCTGCACGGGACTCGAGAACAGCAGCTCGTGCGGGATCGCGTCGCGGTCGATGCCCTGAGCAAACACGCAGGACGCCAGCGCCGCGCACTTTGGCTGGCTAGCGCACCACTCGTACAGATTCTGGCAGTGCGCGCACGGCTGCGACGTGTCTTTCTTCGTGACGCTCGAAGCCTTGATCTCCAGGTACAAGAAGAGCTCATTCGAGTTCCGGAAGCGGCTCTGGTACGTCACGACGACGTTGCTCTTCGTCTCGAACACAGGCGTCTGCGCTAGCTTGACAGCAGCGCTCGTGTCCCGCGCGATGCTCGTGATCGTCGACGTGGCTTCGACGGACGAGCGCACGTCTGTCGCGATCTCAACCTTGAGCGCCGTGGCGTTGTCGTCCACATTGCGCAGGTTGAGCGCAAAGTCCAGCCGACTCGCGGGTCCCGAGAGCGCGCCGAAGCTCCAGATCGGCGTCGACGTGTTCCCCGGCGAGATGATCGGTGCGAGCGTTGTCGGCTGGATCTGGTCGTCAGGACTTGCGAAGAACGAGGTGGACGGGAACAGATTCCAGGCGACGCGGTGCACGGACTCGAAGCTCTCGAGCCAGAACGTCGTGCTCTCGAGCGAGTTCTTCCAGTAGATGTACGTGCAGAAGCCGCTCGCCATGGTGCAGGAGCTGTTGGCGGCTGGGCTTGCGTCGTTGGATGGGTACGCCACGTTGGCTGGGAAGAGCTCGCTGGAGCCAAAGCCCGCAGCGTCGTACAGGAATCGGTGTCGTTTGCGCATCTTCGACGCCAGCACCTCGGTTGAGACAGCCGGGATCGCAGTGAACCCTGTTGCCGAGTCTTGCGCTGGCGCTGGCGCTGGCGGGTTCCCAGACGGGAACTGGTCGATACTGAGCGAGCTGAACGCGTATGAGAAGAGCGCTTCCATCATGGACACCTCCAGTTCGGTGGCGGAGCCAGAGGCATCACCTGAGCCCTGAGCTTGGATCTGAGTTTGGGCTGGCAAAATGTAGTCGAAGAACATGGACGCGCGCGCGGTGGCGAAGAAGCCGTCGTTGTTGGCGAAGTCGTCGATCTCGCGCTCCGGGTCGCCGTAGAGCAGCAGGTTCGCGAGCTTCTCACGGGCTTCCATGGTTAGTTCGCTTGGAACCACGAGGTAGAACCGCTGGACGACCTGGAGCGCGGCGTTTGCGGGCACTTGCGCTGGTCCGGCAGCGTAGATGTCGCCGATCGACGGCAAGCGCAGGAACCGTGTGACGCCTTGACGCGTCTGGTAGATCATGCCCTGCGTCAGGTTCGCAGGCGACGGCATGTTGCGGAAGAACACGTCGAGGGTCATAAAGGTGCTCGGCGATGGCGGCTGGCCAACGATGGCGAGAGCTGGGAATGGACCGAGCGCCTGGGTATCAGCATCCGACAGGATTTCAAAGCTCAGGCTCAACGGCGACACTGTCGAGGCTGCTGGGTCACCCGTTGTACTCGTCGCCTGGTGAACTGCAGTCGGCAGCGCACTCTGGAGATAGCTGCCGAGTCCGTCTGCGTCCAGCGCTGTGCTGTTCAGCGCTGTCGTGTTCATGTCCGTGCTGATCCTGAAGAGCATCTGGAAAGTGGATCGCGTCGCCGCCTCGAGCTCCATGGAGAACAGCGCCGGCGGCTCGCGAGTGTCCACCACACTCACGTCGGACGCGTCCAAGAAAGTCGCGATCGCGCTTGCCAGAAACGGTTCTGCAAACGTGACGCGGACAATGTCGGTGTCGGTCCACGTCATCCTGAGATACTGCGTCGCTGTGCTCGGGCTTGGGCTTGCAGCGGAGCCTGCAGTTGACTCGGCACGAGCGGTGGAGCTGGCGATCGCGATCGCGACGCAGCACCAGCAGAGCCAGAGCCACGACGAGAGCATCTTGCGAGACCCCATGCTGCCGAGCTCTTGACGACTGCCTTGGTGCTGAGGTCGACGAGGCGGAGAGAGTCGAAGTGATCTTGGATCTCGTCCTGACGAGGCGCTTGCTTAGGACGTGGAAAGAATCCCAGCGACCTCGCAACCGGCTGGAAGTTGAAAAGATTTCGTTGGATTGCGCTCTGGTTAAGTTATAATAACGACCTGGTTCTCTCTCTCTCTCTATTGCTCGCACACACACATTTTCACACTTGGCTTTGACACACTCGAGACAATATTCGTTTACACACTGGTGTTCATACTCACTGGACACGGTTGGCGGATACTGGCCCAGCCAACCGCGCTGGCTCTGGTAGTGGTAGACTCTTTCTTCGCTCCTGGGAGCTCGCAGAGCTGAGCG